>JAFELO010000864.1:209756-245794 GCA_017140195.1 Eumaeus atala
CTAAAATGTTATTTCAACTTCTACATATACAGTCTTATTATAAGTTCATAACGTTGAACACTAATCTGAAGAATTGTTTTTTCGTGGCTAAACTTAAATTGTGAGCAGTAGATTTTAAACAGCTGGTGTACCTATACTGTGCAAAAGTTATTAAATCGATTTTTATTTCTTCGCTTGCAAAGATATACCTATAGGAATTTATCACTTAGGTACACACACAGAATCCTAGTTAGCTAGCCTAAACTTAGGTTGATAACAGGCATGTGCAACCGTACGACTTGAACCACTTAAGTTCCCTCTAATAAAGGTATTTTTATAGTATGGGAGAGGAGGAGGGCAAACTAGTAATCGGACCTTTTCTACGACTATCGACTCCCATGAACACCAGAATAACTACTTCGCCGATGCGCTACCCTCCTTTTCTTCTCCCCCCCCCCCCCNNCCAATGGGGCAACGGGTACTCACAAACGTGACACTCAAGATGTCACTTGACGCTGGTGTCATGTGATGTCTTCAATTTTGAGAATTACACTTTCATAAAATGAATTATTAGTAAAATTAGTGAGTTCAGACGAAAAATCACTTAATTTTATGTTGATGATGAAGTCCATACCGAGATAACCATTAACTATGCCTTTCCATCAGATTAGTGTTTATGCATGTAATGCGATAGGCAGCCGGTCAGATTGTCTGTTTCATTGATTTCTGCGACATAACTAAGGTGTCGGTTTACATAGCGTGTTCCAGTTAGAACTTCTAGCGTATATACGTCACGAGTATTTCATTCATTCTCCAGATCAAATTTAATTTCTGATTTACGGCCTGGATAAAGTTAAGACTTAAATAGAATAGGAAGTACATTTATTACTGCTTCACAACATTGCAGACAAACTGATACACATAGAAAAGAGAAATCAAATACAGCAAGCAATTATGTAGATATTAAGAAATACTTATCTACACAGTAATTTGATTATAATATAATTATTTGACAGTGATAAACGGATATTTCTACTTTTTCACCTTGAATCCGTACCTCACTGATGAATCTTGATATAGGAGAATATTTAAAATTGCCGAATTTTACAACAATAGCGACAATTCGAATTAATTCTTATTTATAACATTTCGACAATACAATTTATTAGACAACTTCATAAAAACACCAGTTACAATACAATTTATCGTCGCGATATTGTTTTATCAGATAGATATATACAGGGTTCTATTGGAGCGATTGTGTTCCTCATTTTTAATTTTAGAGGTACAAAATATCACTCGGTGCCCTTATGTTGACTGTATACGTTCTATCGGCGTCGATGGACACAGTTGCGCAGAGTCGTTGAACTGTTTCCATCCTCATCTCCGTTGGGCCAACGGAAACCCAAAAACAGCAAGAACACAACAGTATAGCTGTCACTTCACGACGGTGTTATGTGAGCTGTGTTCGATTCGGCTTCAAGGTATAATAGTACTATCTCATGCTAAAAATGAATCTTCCTCGTATTTACATCTAAACGATAAATCCGTAAGTCGGTCCACTGATTGAATTGAATTGAAATTTTTGAAGATTTTCTTTTATAAAAACAATATTAGGATGAGCACAATCGAGTATTTAAAAATATAATGGAATGCGGCCAATCTTGATTCAAAATCTAGTTTTAGACTTTTGAGTGTGTTTTTGTTTTTTGCTCGCCTACTGTGGCCATTTTAAATTTCGTTTCAATTGAGTAAAAAAAAAAACCAAAACCAAAAGCTAACAAAAGTATATTTTTGTTAGCTTTTGGTTTTGTTTTAATTACTGACGTGAAACTATACCTGTAACTGGTTTACGTCTTATACTGGAATATGAAGAAAAAACGTACAAGGGCTCGTTATGGGTCATGAGGAACCAAAGGCCAGAGGTAATGATGAGCCCTAAAGACCTCGACACATATGCTGTTTAGAAACCATTTCCTACCCACTTCTGTTAAGTTTTCAGTACAGAATAATTATTTTATGCAGTTGTGTCGCCCATATATCCTCCTCCACTCCACTGAGCCACCGGGAATTCAGAATGTAAGCAAGAGGTTGGTTATCAGTGCAACGTGAAGCTATTGCAGAATTTATGTGTAGTTATAAACGTCATAGTGTGGGTGGCGGGAACGTGTTAATGTTGCGTATCCGATTTTGTGTGTAATAACAAACAGTTTCCTATTTCCAACGTCTGGCCGAACCTCCGCGAAATCTGGCCGCGGGCCGTTGACACGTCATCACTGCGTGATTTAGTTTATGGTATAAGGTGGCAAAACAGACTCCTGCTGGTGTATTATCGACACCCAGAGACGCTACATTTATTAAGTTGGGAGGCAAACGAGGAATCGGGTGTATTTTGACGACTACCGACCCATACCCATGGACATCTGCATTATTTTTGTTATACAGATGCGTTGCCCTCGTTTACTCCTTTCCTTCAATGGGCCACCGGCTACTCAGCAGATAACTCAAACAAACCCCACGAAGCGCGACAGCATAACTGTCACTTAACGGCGGTGTCATGTGAGCGAGAAGTACCTGCTCTGTCGTGCCAGCCCAATCCTGCCGGTATGCAGATGAACACGGCATACCTTTGTTATGGAGATGTTTTACCCTCTCTTCCTCTTACCTGGCCCATTGGAGTACAATGGGCCACCGGCAACTCACAAAGCGAACACCACCTGGTTGCCACTATTTTTGTACCTCGTTCAATTTTATTTAAATTTTCTAATGATGTTGACGGACAATTACATTGGTGGTGGGCTAATTTAGGCCTGGTCAGTTGTAATGTAGAATAGATTTTTATTTAAGATGGTGGACATACTTCTACCCAATAGTTTACATAAATTATTGGGTACAAGTACATCCATACTATATAGTATGGATGGACTTATAGGCAGTAATTGTTTTTTTATAGCTAGGGACAAACCAGGAATCGGGGTAATTTGGTGACTACCGACGCCCATTAACATCCGCATATCCAGATGCATTGTTTTCATTTACCCTCCCCTCCCACAGTGGGCCGCTGGCACAATGTGCACAAAACGTGACGGCATAGCTGTAATTTTGCGGCCCAATTCGGGTGGCATGCAGCATGGCAATACCTGTTGCTGATTTTTATTTTATAAAGGGACATACGATCAGTCGGAGCCCATTGATAACTATACTTATATTTTATCGTTACTTATGCAAATGTGTTGTCCTCCTTTCCTCCCCCTTCCAATGAGCCACTCCAATGCTAACCTTATATTAATACTTAAAGTAATGGAAGAATGTGCGGGCGCATTGTGAAGCCATATGCCAATGATATGAAAAGTCCATGTATAGCGGATGATATAATTTGTTACCTAACACTGCAGACGAATGCTCGCCGATCGAGCACTTGTGTGTCGGTTCAGGGTCATACTTCCGTGGGAACATCTTTGAATGCACAGCATATATAATTCAGATAAAATTTAAGACTTTTCTAAGCCAGTTTGTTTGTATGAACGCGCTAATATCAAGGAATATTGACCCGAATTATACGAAAAAAAATATTTTTGTGTTGAACAGTCTATTTGTTGACAAATGCCAAAGGATGTATACCATGACGATGACTACGACAAATAGGCCAGAGCTATACGAATTAAACCGCAGATGCTAGTTATTTATAAACAACTTTTACCCGCGGCTTCGCTCGCGTTAAGTCCATAATATTTTTAAAATTAAATAGTGTCCTTTCTTGTACTTCATAGAATACGTCTACAAAGTTTCATGATAAATGGTTGAGTAGCTATGGCGTGAATGCTTAATAAACAAACTAGTTGTAGGTCTTGCGTAGACCATAAGAAACATAAGAAAATTACACTATAAACTTTTTTTAATAAAAATCTATTACACGTATAAAAATACCAGCTCGCAAATCGTCTTCTCCCTCAATTCACAGTGACCACCGATTCCATAGACATCAATAGAATCAGATGTGACCAGGAAAATTTTTACTTCATTCGACTACTTTCTAAGGAGAGTTGCTACTATTAAGTGAATATTTGAATTTATAAAATACAATGACTGTACAGAACCAAACTGATATTTAACACGTCATAACACTTATTGATTATGTACACTAGAATAACATTAAATTGAAAACTTAGAATTCGGCAGCTTTAAATACATTATAATGTACCACGTGTCACTAGCGTTATCAAAACGAATCTAACGACACTTCAATTGTTCGTCTGTCCCGTCCGCCGTCGCGGCTGTCGTGCATATCAAAGAATGTGTCGTATTATATAATTCGCGCTTTTACATTACGGCTAGCCATTTTCAAGAACAGAGCCGTTTTGTTTTGTGTCCAACAATTGGCCGGATTGTCCCGAGACTTTCATCAATATGGCGGCTGACGTTTAGCCTCATTGAATATTTAGACTTTATGCAGTGACAGTGTTCGATACGGGTATGAAATGAGGCCAAGTGTTTTGAGTGCAAAGAAAAAAAATCTAATCACTTAGACTTAGACTAACAGGATTAGGCGGGAGCATAGCTGGCTCCAAAACATTCCAACACATCCGGGCATGGTTCTTTTTTATCTGTATTCGACAACTGTCACCATTGTCGTTGTCATGTCAAGCAATGTCGCGAGTGTTAAATTTGGATCTAAAACGTGTAAAGGAGACTGATAATGGCCCACTTTATTTCAATACGGCTCACTGGCGGAATTTCACTCAGGCGTATTCAATCCGGCTTATTGTTGTCCCGCCACAAAACAAAAGGGCCCTTTTTTTGAAAATGGCTAGCCGTAATGAAATACGACTATTTAGAGAATCCGCCTGCAACAGATACATACAAAAACATGAATAACATTCCCTCCTGTATACATACGCACGATAACAATTACCTTCTTAAACCTGAAGACACAAAAGTCTTCGCTAGTCGGTTGAACTGTTGAGGTGTAGAGTATTATGTCCCACCGAAAAAAAAAAGAAAAAAAATTGCCTTCTTTCTAATCCAGTGGGATAAAAACTCAGGATTATGTACATCTGTTTTTATTAACTACTGTTCGCCATAAACAAGTCATCTCATGACATACGATGGTGCAGTTATCACTTTCGTAAAATGTCTGTGTAATGCATAACATAATTTATTTTTATTGTAATTTGTAACACACGGATACAACTGTAACATGACCCGGCGCCATTTTGTTTGTCATATCTTCCGGAGCTTCCCATGCATTTTGTTGAGATTATGGTACCATATCATATATGGATGAGGATTTTAATACTCGGTTTCATCCGTAGGCAGATAGTACAGA
The DNA here is from genome assembly GCA_017140195.1 of Eumaeus atala. Taxonomy (NCBI): domain Eukaryota; kingdom Metazoa; phylum Arthropoda; class Insecta; order Lepidoptera; family Lycaenidae; genus Eumaeus; species Eumaeus atala. The sequence goes on from JAFELO010000864.1 coordinate 215,062, forward strand.
GTAACTTAAACTTTCCTTAGCACCAGATTATTTCGTTCATGGCATGTCAGTTTTGGTACCAAAATGCTTCCACATTCACATTGTGTTCCTGTAATTTTTTGTAGTATAAGGGAAAAGCATTGCGATGGCTACCGTAGCCAATAGACATCTGCATAATTGTTATACAAATGTTTTGTACCCTTTCCTCCTGCTTTACGGCTGTATAGGTCTCCGGCTGTTTTCGCCCAGTTCGGCTGCAGTGCAGCACCACCGCTGACTCCTAGTCAGCGGGGCCTAATGCCATTTCTCATTTACGCCGACACTTATTCTTTTAAATTCACAGGCAAAGGAGATACTGACCAAAGAGTCGAACGTGCAAGAAGTAAAATGCCCAGTGACGGTGTGCGGGGACGTGCACGGCCAGTTCCACGACCTGATGGAGCTGTTCCGCATCGGCGGTCGCTCGCCCGACACCAACTACCTGTTCATGGGGGACTACGTGGACCGCGGGTACTACAGCGTGGAGACGGTCACATTGCTCGTTGCTTTAAAGGTACGATGCACGTATAACCCTCAATACCCTTAGTCTATAAAACGAGTCCAGAGCAAGTAGGGCCTGTCTTGCAGCGGAACGGTACACCGAATTAAGAAATTTTATATAATTAATGTTTTTGTTATAGAAGTACATATAACACATATACATCCAAGACCTAGACAGGGAACCGGCGTCTCTGCGTAACGCGGATTAACCGCCACGTTATCAACTGCCCCAGCCGGTCCTAAAGTATTTATAAGTATTCGACAAAATTTTCTGCTTGTGGTTTCGTTTCCCGACCTTTCGCCTGCCGAGACGAGGGATCCGCGGAATCTCGGGCTATGATAATAATAGTTAAATTAGCTTTCATAAACACTTTCATATCGGAATTCATTTCCAATGTGTGGGGGAGACGGTAGTCCCTTCCAATAGATTCGGGTCCTAGTTTTACCGACGTACGAGCAGTCATACGATGTACAAGTTCAAGACCGAAAAAAAATGGTTTGCTTCGTAAATTATTCTTAGGAAGATTTAGAATACTGCATTTAACGGAGGCAGCCTCGGAACGCTAGTTCCCCTGTAAACCAGACGGAGGAATAGCGAGGAAAAGTTCAAAAACTATATATTACCTTCATATTAATAACAACAGAAACTCAAGAGGGCTCCTTATCAGTCAGTATCAATGATACCGTGAGGTCACTGTTTGTTCTCGCCTATCTAGATACTTATGATTAGAGCTAGTTAATAGAAAATTTCATATCATCATTCCGTGATTAGCCATTTTTTGTAAGAATTTTCGGTGCTTTTTATATTCCATACGAGAGAAAACGAGTAGTCGGAGCCATTAACATCCACATGTGCAAGTACATTGTCCTCCTCCATCCCTTCCACCTATTGAACCACGACCCACTCCAGTCGGCAGGAAACGCGACAGTATTTCTGTCATTTAACAGTACACAGGTACTGCACGGCCAGAGCACATCTTGTGTACATAGAATTGGTGTCAAGTCTTCGGCTGCAGTGCAGCTGCGACAAAACATAAACAACTTAATCTTGTACATGTTTCCTACACCTAGTCCAAATTGGTTGACTTAACACGCGCCCGGCGCGTGCTACGAGACGAGGTGTGCGAGACTCATTTTTAATTATGTATAAATAATTCGGCTGTCGTCCAAGTATATATCAGTTGATTGGAATAGTCACACATAGTTAAAGTGACAATATGTCCTGTTTTGAACAGGAAAGTCCCGTTTTTCCTGTCTTTAAGAAAACATTTCGGTTACAGCTTTTTTCAAAAGTTTCACCGTACACAAAAAAAATTCACCGTCCCGGAATTCATAATAGAGTTTCGGGGACATCCAAATGTTTTATTTTCCCTTACAGCACGAACGGCAGCCTGGTCGGGTAGACAATTACAAGATTAAAAAAAGAAGTGTTGTACACTTTATATTTAACTACATTACATATGTAAGGTTACGTTTCGCCTGTTACTTGATAATAAAAATACTTGACCTTTTTTATATTCTGTTATATTCCGATTTGATAAATGAAATTTAAAATATAATACTACATTTTTATACTGATCATACTAATTGACTTTAGATAAACCGATGTCCTAGAGCCACATAAGAAATGGTCGCATTGGACATGCTCTTATCACAGGTCACGGCGTGCATAGTAAACGTATTAATAGATAATGTTATAAATAAAGCTGATCAATGAATGTGTCCCACATCCGAGCGAGATGCAAGGGGAGGGGAAGGGACCTTTAAGGGTATAAAAAAACTCATTGATGTTGCGCTAGGATGTTTTCGTTTTAGCGTTACATCAAGTATTTATATATAGAATTTTGTCACAATCGGTTCATCGGTTTGCTCGTGACGGCCTCACAGACAGACAGAGTTATACTACTCCCAAAATATAACGATCTGAAGAACTGTTTAGGTGTAGAATGCATCATACGTAAAGCTCGTACGACACATTAGAATGTATATGACAGATATTGTAAACTGTGCTGCAGTAGACAATACCAGTAGAACAGGAAAACGTTGAATTTTGCTAACCTTTTTGAACCTTACCCTGTGTAAATTGTCACTCAACTAGAGACGGTTAGCTCACGAGTTCAGGTCCCGAGGTAGATTACTACCGGACTAATTTTACACTTGGGATTTATCAGTCTCAGCAGTTCGATGTTAGGAGTTAGCCGGTGTTATACCACACTGCAAAGTTGATACTTCTCAAACCGTGGCAATTGTACCACAAGATGCAACGGGTTTTGGAAAATAAAGATATGCAAAAACTTTATTCGCAATCACAAGCAGCACAGAAAGAGCAGGAAAATAAATAGAAATAAGATTAAATACATAAAAAAAGGAAACACGTTATTAAATCATAATGGGATGGATGTTTACTTGGGTATAACATACTAACATATTGTTACTGTATGCGTTTAAACAAAGCTGACGAAATATTGCTAATATGCATACGGCACTCATTTAACTGTCTAGGTGCCAATGAAATAATATTACATTATTATTAATGTTTCCCATTCACGCTTATGGTCAGCAAATAAATACGCGTCTGTTGGGTTGTTCCAGGTCAGATATCGCGAGAGAATAACAATTCTGCGCGGCAACCACGAGTCCCGCCAGATCACTCAGGTGTACGGTTTCTACGACGAGTGCCTGCGCAAATACGGCAACGCGTCCGTGTGGAAGCACTTCACGGACCTGTTCGACTTCCTGCCGCTGACGGCGCTTGTCGACGGCCAGATATTCTGCCTGCACGGCGGTCTCAGCCCGTCCATCGACACCCTGGACCATATTAGAGCGTTGGATCGCGTGCAGGAGGTGCCCCACGAGGGCCCCATGTGCGACCTCTTGTGGAGTGATCCTGATGACAGGTATACTTTATTATACATTTGTTTATATCATATGGGGTCGTAAATGAGCCTCTGGGCTACTCCCAAGCTGTTTACGGTGGTATCGCTTGAACTGCAATGCAGCAAGGTACAATCTACTATTTAGACGTGCATTTGCTTTTTTCTAAGCAATTGTGTGTTGGGCTTTGCAGTAACATATTGGTGATAATAGGTTAAGTGTACGTGTGCTTTTATGTATAATTGTTTTTGTTGTCGATTAGTTGCAATCGCTTGTACACGTTGTGATGTTCATACCCTGCCATTGTGTTCTGATGCTGCAGTATTGAGGACACATCCGCCTCTTCAAGACTCATAGATAATGGATTACACTTCTCTTGTTATTATCTTTGTGTATTGTATCATCTGTGTTGCACTTTGTTATAGTAAAAAGTAAATCTTATTTTTTCTTTACATGTTGTTAAATCGTACGAGTTCATCTCTAAATCATCAAAAAATAGATGTTTAATTAAATATATTCAATAACCATCTAATATCTGTATCATCTAAAGTGATATCCATTAGGTTATTATTTATATGCCTAATACTCGCAGGTTAGAAAAAAATATATATTAAAATTCCATTTGTGAGTCACGAATGACTGTCAGCCGAAACTATCGCACACAAGAACCTGATATTTAGCATGTATATTCCTTGAATAGTGTAGGGATGTACTAAGGGGTTTTTTTTAAATTCCACTTTAGTGTGTAAAACGGGATGAAAATTTTTGAATGAAAGTTCTACACCGTTGAAATTAGTTCAGGCCGGCCAAAACGCGGGGCACTGCTAGTTGTGAGATGAATCATGTAAATTGCAAGGTTAGTCTGGGAGTGTTGGTGTTATCTCTGCCGATAATAATGTCGCACTCGATAAGGTCGTCTGGAAGTGCTGACTGTCGATGTTTCGTTACATTGTTATCACTTCAGTATTAGTATTACACGAGTATGTACGTTCCCCGGGACATCATTGGCATTTGTAAGACATTTATAGAAGAATGGGATAGTGTTACAATGGTCGCATAGGATTTGTAACATCTGTCTTGTTGTTCTTCTATACACACGTGAAGCCAATAAACACGAACTTAGTAATAATATACACACTAGTAAATTGTTGCAAAAATTACAAAACGTCTGATATACAATTATTCTGACTAAAGTCTGATATTAAATATATACAGTTTTATTTTAGTTTAAATTATTATTATTACTTTACTAAACTATTAGATTAGATTAAATTTTTGTTTTATTATTATGTTTTGATTTTTTACTGATAAAATTTTGCCAGTTTTGTAGCACCTACTGGGAACAGTATCTATTATTTTTTTCATCATATATTTGCCTCATCAACCTGCATGATGATGTGATTGATTCTCGACATGTCACTCGCTTGTAACGACACAATTTAATTATTATGATTGCTTAGTCTCATAACTATTATTATGTGTGTGCAATTTAGTGCATTCAGTGTATGAAACTTTCATTATTTCCTACTTGGATTGCCCTCTTAGCATTCTGATTGCACATTTTAATATATTATGCGCGTTTCATTCGCAACAGAGGCGGATGGGGCATATCGCCCCGTGGCGCCGGCTACACGTTCGGCCAGGACATCTCGGAGACGTTCAACCACAGCAACGGCCTGACGCTGGTGTCGCGCGCCCATCAGCTCGTCATGGAGGGCTACAACTGGTGCCATGACCGAAACGTCGTGACCATATTCTCCGCGCCCAACTACTGCTACAGGTGAAGTATCCCCTCTTCATACAACTTGTTATGAGGGTGGCTTAACAATATGAAAGATGATATTGCAATTTTTTGACGACTTGTAAATTGGTAACGTTACGAGTCGTAGTATCGGGCGGAGCTTGCGAGCGAGACAACGTAACGACGACCAACACCCATAGACACATACACAACTTCCCCTGTAATGGACAAGCAGAAATTTACAAACCGCAAGAAACGCGACAGTATAGCTGTCACCTGGCGGTGGTACCGTACGAGCGTGAGGTGGCGACTAAATTCTACTGCAATTCACCATGGCATGGCACCACCAAGAGGTGGGTGTTTTGTAAGGTGGTGGTTAGTAACATAAAACCTTTCCTTCACTATACAATTTGCAGGGAGGGTTGCGAGAGAATGGGTTGCCATTACTTAATAATACGAAAAATATACCACTAGCACAATTTATTGTTTTGTGCCTGAAGTTTGGAAAAATATTTATAACCAGCAGCAGCGCTCGGTTCCATACGCGAATCTTTGCGTAGACATCATAAACTCGGTGACATTGATGTTATCTATACTAACATTATAAAGCTGAAGAGTCCTGTTTGTTTGAACACGGTAATCTCAAGACCTGCTTGGCTGATTTTAAAATTCTTTCATTGATAGATAGCCCATTTACGATCAAGTTAAAACGAGAATGTGGGTGAAATCACATCCCGCTGCTAGTGTTAATATATATTAACATTACTAAAGCTGTTTGTTAATTTTCTTTGACAACCAAGCCAAACAACAAAACAGCTACTATGACTTGACACAACACAAGCTACATTTTACAATTGTGACACCAAGTGTTTTATTTATTACTAACTTTGTTACCTTTATATATTGTGTAATCATAATTATTCACTAAAAGTATAAAAATAACAATTGTTTTAATTTTCAGATGTGGTAATCAAGCCGCTATAATGGAATTGGATGATGCGCTTAAGTACTCATTGTAAGTATTGTCTAAACTAAATAAATATAAAATAAAATACCACAAACAAGCTGTAGACAATGGACGAAGCCATTCGGATCAGTGGTGCTTTAGGCAGTACCGGACTAAGTTTTGGTAGGGCCTGAGGGGATGGGCTTGGCTCTAAAAATTACTTCTGTTGTAAATATAGTAATTATTATTGAATTAATGTTGACATGGTCAACTGACGTGGCTTAGGAAGTTCGTTCTTGCTTTCGTTTCGGCTTAAGAATGTTCGCGTACCGAAAAATGGGACCACCTCTGATCAGTCTTTGGAATGATTATAAGCGCAAAGTGATGACATTTGATTATATCAAACTATGTAGTTGACATAGTCGACTTGAAGTTGACACGGTCAACTTACGTGGATTATGAAGTTTATGACCTCGTTCCGCTGCTTCATATGAAGTTAACGTTGGTGTGCGTGGGCTCTGACGTGCGTGTGATTGCAGCCTGCAGTTCGACCCGGCCCCGCGGCGCGGCGAGCCGCACGTCACGCGGCGGACGCCTGATTACTTCATGTAGGATGCCATGTAAGTATCCTTTTTTAATAGGATAGGGGTAACCGGGAAATAGAAGTTTCTTAGTTTCCACCGGCGCCTATTATATTGCATTAAACACATAGCTGTTTTTACAGTATGCGTGTATTGGAAAAAAAAAAACAATCAGAAATGATGAAAAAGCGAAAACCACCAATAAACACATAGCGATTTTTGCACGCGCAACGACGATATGTAGATGCGTTGCCCTCCTTAATCCTATACCTGTCAATGGACCATCAGCTACCTACGAAACGCACAGTAAGTGCAACAGAACAGGTACCATTTTTAATGCCGGTATTATTTGAGCGAGGAGCGAGGTGAAGTTACTCTTGATCCTCTCTTTCGTGTCGCCCGATTCTGCTGCAGTGCAACACGGCATTACTTCTTACTAAACATTGTCATGTCATCAGTGGCGTATGAGGCTCGTGGCATATTCATCAGATGCCATCTCTCCCAACACGTATCTCAATTGTGCTTGCAGCCCATATCTAGCCCTAACGGCCTGAGGTGAGGCTTTTTGACGTATTATTGGCTATTGTTATGCAACTCTGTCGTATGTGATAACATACGGAGTATAGGAGCCTTATGGTGTCTACCGATGCCCATTAACATCCGCATGGAGGGTATACAGCGTTGCTCTCCTTATTTTATGCTCCCAGTAACACACTGGATGAGAATCGTAAACCTTTCATCTGGTAAAACTGATATATTCTATTTATATACATTTTCTCACATTTAGTCTTTGCAAATTACAAATTAATATAAATCGTCAAAAGTTTTGATTATCTATGTGTACTTATCAAAATCTCCGAAATACCCAAATACACTTGATATTGAAGAATCAGCAGGTTTTAGGGCCCTCGGTTACAGATATTATTCGTCAATCGTCAACAATATCTGTAACTACCAATTACATGTAATTATCAATCAAAGATAATTTTAAATATTGTTAATAAATCATGTTTTTACATTTTGCAGCCGACGCCCATCGCCGGCCGCTCGTCGAGCACGCCCATTCGATCGAGCCCGCCCGACGTTGTCCGAGGTCGCCCGTACCAGCTCGAGATCATCCGAGGTCGTCCACTATAGTTCGAGATCATCCGAGATCGTCCCACATCCTTCGAGATCGCTCGCCAGCGCCCGCCCCATCCGCCCCTACATCCGCGTCCACTGCACATTCACGCGTGTACCAGTGCAAGGTGACAACGATCTCAATACGGTCTGGATAGCTATGCACGTGGCACTAGCGTGGAGATAAATGTACTTTTTGGCCAGCGCCTCCCGATCGATTCGAAACTAAGTTCTCAACACAGCTCCAATAATTAATTCTATATATGTTGGCTTGATTTGGTGGCGCTGCGATTTACTGTGACAATGGACAATGGAAAAAAAACTGCACTGCTTTTGTTTGGTAGCGTCACTTCGCCGGTCGCGATGCGGACTATTAAAGTTTCACCTAGCGTGAGATGGTGCTGATAGAAATGTCACGTGATCCTCCCTCTATGGTCTGCGTAGAAACAATATTAAAAAAAAACTAGATACAGTGCTATCCAGCTTGTATTCAGATCTGCGATTCCATTCGGTAATTCACATTTATGTTACATCTCTTTGTATTTACAAAAATAAAATTGGAAATGTTTTGTTTTTAAATTGATTTTATTTTTTCGGATCGCGTTTATTTTGGTGCGCTTTTGTCCCTTTGACCGACCTCAATGCTTTCGTGTGTTGATTTTGGCGATTTCGCAAATCGATATGAATGTATGAAATTAAAGTTTAAATCTTCCCAGTGCTTTTAGACATATGCGATATAAAGGGCGTATTATCGTGTATAATGGACCTCATTTGAAGTTACTGAGGCGGTCTTGTGAATTGCCATCTTGCCTAACATCAGCCTTGCACTAAGCTGTATGTTTATAATATACAATGACATTGCGCTAAGATTTATTTGTAAAATCAAATTACGCAGATATTCTGGTTGTTATTCGGATGTCAGCAGTGCCTTTAGTAATTTTGCAGCGTTATTACTGTACAGCAGAGGGCGACTGTTACTTAGCGCTTGGTATGTTGGTATGTTCATCAATGGCGCGTCGGTCGGATTCTATGTATAACTCAATGTATCAAAGACGCTTTAACATAATTAAATGGCGTTTGCTAACATGGCAGTTTTATTTCATCCACACAAACATGGACATACCATCATTAGTGACGAGGGGCTGTTACTCGCCTCACAAAATTTGTCCTTTTTTACCGATCACATTTGAATCAGTGAATCATTTTATCCTACCTAGCTTCTATATGGTCATCGTGCGGTGTACACTCGTATGCATTTAATTTTATGGCAGAATACTAAAACACAACTGTAAGAGGATAACTTTTGTGTCAGAATGTTGTTAATTCTGCCGTAAGATAACTAAATGTGCATTTCCGAATTTATCTCTATTTTTTTCATGTTGATGTGCCACAGTACCTCTACATGGAAATTGTTTCACGAATGTGAAATGAAAAATTTGTCTTTTTTTCATTTGAATTTATATAGTTGTATATACCTTCAGAACAAGGCGTTATATTTTAAGTTATTTCTATGTAAACAATGAATATATAAATTAGATAACTAAATAAAATATACATTTGATATGTCATTTGTCTATGAACAAAAATATGTTTCGGATTAAAATTATCACGCTTAACACATGAAACATTTGTGCGTTGAAACGAGGCGCAGTTTTCACGTGTACAGATAATTAATTTAATTTGGCATTAGATTGTCGCAGTCCGGGCATTATTTGGCTCTTGTTTAAAAAAAACCGCGCGCGTATTATTTACGAACACTTCCCACCAATGACATCTGATGCCACACGTTTCATTGTTCTAAGTATTAAATAAGTTAGGTAAAAAAAAAGCAAAAAAAAAATACAAAAAAAAGTGGGTACTTTTTGTGTGAAGTAACAAATTGTTGTACGATGTTGTTTCACCCAAACAAACTCTGTATCTGATAAGGCTTTGGCAAAACACGTAGGTGTAATATGTAAACGGAAAGGACTTTTCTATGTACGAGTGAATATGAGAAATCAGGATTGTGGCAAATATTGAAAAATATATATATAATTTAATGCAATAGCCAGAAATTGGTTTAACTGCAATAAAATAAGTTGGATGGAACAAACAATTTATTCTTTCGTCTCTGTACTATGCCCGTTGATAGGTATTAGATAATAAATAAAATTAATTATATAATAATGTTTTATTCCCCTATCCCCTGGACACGTTTCCGTCGGAGGCGAAATTATCGCGTAACACGGTGAAATTGTGCGGAACCACTGTCTGAACTGACTGGTAAGTACAAGTGGATCCCAAATATTTTTAACAGAACTTTACGAGTAAGGAATTTAATCGGAAAATTTGTCGAGGGTTTTTTTGATTCATCTGATAATGACCATTATGACAATATTTCACTGTTATATTTTCGTCATTGTCATTTTACCATTTGTTTAACTGCTGTCCCTGACAACCGATTACGGTAACGACTGCGTCATGCGTTACCATAGATCTAAATACTTATGCTATGCTGATACTTGTAGACCACTGTTTACGTAGTTGTCCTTATTGTAGACCACTGTTTACGTAGTTGTCCTTATTGTAGACCACTGTTTACGTAGTTGTCCTTATTGTAGACCACTGTTTACGTAGTTGTCCTTATTGCCGATGATAGCATTCTTTGAATCCTAGTGCGTGTGATCGCTAACATTCTAGTGACTAGTTCATAGTTTTAAATAAGTAAATGCTCGGAAGCTAGACGCATGCGCAATAATGTTGAATTTAGTTGTTTCAGCAATGTTGATAGCTGTCGTTCCTTGTAGCAGCCTAATAAAGGCTGGTTATGAAAACAGCCTAACCCCTTATTTTTGATATCCAATATGTATCAGCTATTCATGTACTCTGTATAGTATTGAGATCAGAGGGCCTAACACTTGGTCATACAGTAATAAATGGTCAAATTGACCGTGGAAAGCAAAATTTAATTGAATTCCGTTCTTTATTATCACATCGTTATATGCACATAAATTCAACACTATTGCACACTTCGGTAAAACATCGATACTTTTTTCTTTCCGAGAAAATCAGAACTGCACATAGATAAAGGTTTCTTAAAATCTCTTATGTAGTAAACGCGTTCTCTTTCTCTTGAAATGACCAGTGCCGGCTTAAGCTAAGGCAGGGCCTGTAGTAAATTCTATTCGGATGCCCTTCACTTGCTATCATTTCAAAGGTTAAGATCTAATATATTGCAAGAGGTCATGTAGGGAATGTAGATTTTATAGCGGCGCCCTCTAAAGCGCTGGGCACGTGGAGATTATTCTTTTTCTACGTGGTTAATCGGACCTAGGAAACAGCACTAAACTGTAGTCAGTTCAGTAGGTCAATCATCGGAGGTTTAGGTTAATGAAATATTACAAATATAACAAAATCATTTTATTTAAAAATCACACACTCTCGTACATACAAAAATATATTACATTGATTAACATCAGGACGAAGAATTTAATTATTATTGTATTGTCTGGTTATAAATAATACATATAAAACATTACTGTCACTATTATAACAAGGGTGCTCCTTCGTTATACTACTGCTGTAGTAGGGGTATTTTTCAGTACTGACGCCCATTTACATCCACAAAAACAGGTATTCGTAGATATTGCCCTTTATCTCATCCGTCGCGAATGGTCTTACCCTCACAAACCATATTAGTTTTATGTAGCTATGCACCTGGAGCAAGAGGTACCTCCCTGCCTGTGCCAGTCCAATCAGACTGCTGTGTGACCATCAATGCATCACAACTTCTAACAAAATTATTACTATGTACATATACGTTATGTATAGACATCATATTCTACACTTTTTGTTAATAATGACAATATGGTCTTTTTTCAAACATTATTCGTACGAAAATATTGTATTGTAAGTATAAAACATACAATATTTAAGCGACGAAGTATGAATGTAGCTCGAATAAATATAAAGATATAGCAATCATGGATATTTTATTGCTCACAAACAAGCCCTCGTCTTATGGTATGCGACCATAGAGATAATATAGATACGAGTAGGTAAGCCAGCCATAGACAGTTCTATGGCTGTGAGTGTCCGCGTTGGTTACTAGGCAAGGAAGGTGAGAATACATTGGTATCTTTGTCTATCTATTCTCGCATAGACATTGCGCAGAGAGAAAAAATATACTAAACGACTGCAAGCTGAGGATTAGAATAATCTATGAGCCGTGTCTTAATCATTGATACAACATATAATATTAATAGTGTCACAAAAACCCTGCTGTTCCCGCTAAGAGAGTGATCAGAATCGATTCCATTAGTACTACCTTTCAACTTTAGAATACTAAACAAATATTAAATCATTACTGTTTTAATTCGTAAAATAAAATGTTTTTTACCCCTGCAATCATGCCGCGAAGTCAGTGCGTTCCGACATCGACAAGGCGCGCACGTTGGTGTTGTGGTCCGTGTTGTACCTACACTGCGGTCATGAACTTGTCACGCGACAATAAGTTATGACTTAGTAAGTATTCGTACACAAAATAGCGCAATATTAAACATTTTTAATTGTGTCGATATATTTTTTTATTTTCACTTCTGAGTAATGATATATGTGTAGATCTATACATGTTCAAAACTAAGAACCGGTTTTTGTTTCATAATTATTGTATGTGTAAAGATTACATTGGGTAACTAAAAGGTGTAATTATGTAAGGTTAGTAATTTTAAAAAGTATTTCACAGACATAAAATTCGTACTTGTTTCAAAATTATTCATACTTTAATAGCCTCAATCATATTATTAATACAAATGTTTTTGTTTTAACTATATGTACCTACCTATTTTGAGCAAACTACGAAGGTGGATTTAAAAGTTTGTGGCCTAACTTGCATGGAGCTATGACATCTTTTTAAATCTACCGTCATTTGTTAGTATGTGTGATATTGATTTATTGTGCGCAGTTTCATTCCGATACTGCACAATATAAATCTTGTGATTATTTGTTTGAAGCAATCTGATGCAATTTTCAGTAATGGAGAAAATTGAACACCGTGCAGTCATGAAGTACCTCAATGAAAAAGGCCTATCACCAAAAGACCACCACCGTACTCCTGAATCAAAGCAACAATCCAAACAGTGGAAAAGATCAGACTCTCCTACACCGAAAAAGGCTAAGGTCGTTTTGTCGACCAACAAAGTCATGGCTTCTGTTTTTTGGGATGCGAAGGACATTATGTTTGTAGATTATTTACCGAAAGGTCAAACTATAAACTCTAGTTATTATTGTAACCTTTTACGAAGACTCCGGGAAGAAATAAAAGAAAAAAGGCCGGGAATGTTGCGTAAGAATGTTTTGTTTCATCAAGACAATGCACGTGTTCACACTTCGATTGAAACAATGTCTGTAACCCATGAGTGTGGCTACGAATTGCTGCCCCACCCACCTTATTCGCCGGATTTAACCCCCTCGGACTATCATTTATTTCCAAATATAAAAAAAAAAATTTGGGTGATAGTAAACGATCGCAGTAAACGATTATTTCGCCGACCTTCCGGAATCTTTTTTTTTCGAGGGGATAAACAAGTTGCAGGTCAGGTGGAAGAAGTGTGTTGAACTTGATGGAGACTATGTCGAAAAATCAAAATAAATGTAGATCCACTTTTCTTTCATTTTCTTGGTCGGGCTTAGAACTTTTAGATCCACACCATATATCGTTGGAATTGTTTATAATATTCAGCTAATGTGCGTCATACATACATGTATAAATAATCCTTACACGTTTCATAACATTGACCTAAAATTATATCTATGTATTTGATATTTATCAATTCGATGTTCCTAATAAATAAATAAATTCTCGTTTCATTTCACATAAATTCTTTACATAAACTTACTAATGGAAGATATAATGAAAGTCAACTATTTTTGGAGATGGACATTAAAACTACTACAACCCACCAGACCTAAGCAAACTCTAAAACGCATAAGTTTTCTTTTGTTACTAGATAACTTGCCACTACTCACTTCGCTATGAACAGCAAACCACGATACATTTATACAAAATACCCAAGTGAATAAAAATAATGACACATAACCCTCCCACGCCCGGTGAACATTACTTAAATAAAAAGTTAAACCTACAACTTCCAATTAAATAAATAAAACTAAAGATTACACATTTGGTACATGTCATGATGATATATAAACTTGGTATTCACTATACCAATTTACATAAAAGGTAATATTTTATTTCGCTAAAGGATTAGAATCATCACAACCTTAAACTGGGAATATTGATTAACAAAGTTGACGTTAGAACAATAGTTCCAAGTCGCAAAACAAAAGTTACAGTATATTCGAAAAAAAAAACCTTTGGCTGCAATGAGTTTCATAAGTTCAACATGAAATCAATTAAAATGTATTATACTGTAATTTTACATTACAGTAAATAGTAAAATGGTCAAGCAGCAGGTCTATTGTAAGAGCCTGTAAGCATTGCTTTAGAATGATAACTAAATGTCGTGTCAATTTAATAAACACGTAGGTAAGTAGGTGTTGTCATTGACGATAAGAAATTTAAAAATCTAGTATCAGAGACGCAGGTAACAAACCTATATATTATATGATTCTTTGAGCCATTTAAAGTATTTTGTCAAATATTCTTTCCATGTTTAACGTTTAGACTTATTCGATATAATTCCTTTTATTTCGTTTTTCAAACGTGTTTCGACACTACGAAACTTTCATCCCGGTGTCCAAGTCGAGTAACTGTTTCATTAGCTCGTAGGTGGAGAAGGATGTCGCCACCATGGGGATAGCTCGAAGGTAGTTGATAGTCATGCCGCGATACAGACCCTTCACTATGCCGTTGTCGCGATATATGTGGGTGAGTGTCTGCACCATGCCGACGCTGTGGAGCATAAATCACTAGTGTAAAATTTGAAAATAATTTATTTACAGATATACGATATTATAAAAATTTAAATTTCAGAAAGTAAATATACTAGAAATGGTTGAAGTCTTTTGTGAAAAATCTATTTGTTTACAAGAATAACTAAAATAAATCGAAATCAAACATACACACCCGAAGTGAAGTGTTAAAAGCTTTAGAAAATAAACCTTTATTGGAGCCGGAGAAAGACTTCATTTAAAACATTTAGAGTCTACTTAAACATACTCACTTTCTGTTAGTGTTTCCATCACCGGTGCATAATATGTAAAGAAAGTTATTGTTATTAGTGCAGAGTATAAAAATGAATTGATGAAATTAATTGGGCAATAAATATAAAGAGAGACATAGAGATACAAATAGATCACTTTTATATATTTTACATATCTAATTTTATGGAGCAGACAATATAATTTTTTTTGCATAAAATTAAATTGAAATGTTAAGTTCTTTTCTGTCACCACTAAGCAGATATGTGTTAAATATGAGATGAAAATGGTTTACATCTAGTCTAAGCCATAAGGACACAGGCTCGCCGCCTCAGAACCTTGTCAGAAAATAACTATATGCTGGTCTGTATAGGAAATATTGTACATGTATTTGCCGTCCACTACTGCCATCTGCGGTACCTACGTTTGAACATCCATTACTTAGGCACTTCTGTCACTATTCATAAAGTTTCCCTAATCGGATCATTTTTATATAGAATAGGGGCAAACGAGAAATCGGAACCTTTTTACGACTAACGACGCCCCTGAACATCCACATAATTACTATGCCAATGCGCTGTCCTCCTTCTCCCCCCACAATGGTCCACCGGATATTCACAAACCGCGACACTAAAGATGTCTCTTTACGCCGTTTACGTATCAAGTGAACGAGAGGGAAGTATCCCCGGTCGTGCCGGCCCAATTCCGTTGCATAGGAGGATGTAGTGTCATGCACCATGCACGGCACCCCACCTCCTCCCTTGCAGCATGGCACTACCTCTTCCACGCATAATAATTAACAAGCCAATAAAAGTACAAAAGGTAACCATTGGAAGTATTAATTGTAAAGTAAACACTATTTAAGAATGTAGCAATTGAGTGAAATGTAAAGTTTTAACAATTAGATCACATTTTGAAAACATCCAACATCGTCTTCGATGTTGCACATGATCAAATTGTTTGGATATTTTCTGAAAAGGTCCATATTGCTTTATCTTAAAACTTTAAAGAAAAATACCTCTACCATTCTACTAGGATTAAACAGATTGTAACTCTACACTAGATACCGACCGTAACATGAAAATATTGTTCGTAAATACCTCCATACTCACGGACAATATTTTTATGTTTATTTTACTTTTAGGAATTTAAGAATATTGAAATATATAACATACGCAATAAAGATGAGTTTTGGGTGAAATACACCTTCTAGAAATGACCTTGCAGAAACATAATCTTAAATTAAACTTAAAAAATAATTTGCGTGGGAACTTTAATCAAAACATTTTTCTCACTTCTCCCTCATAATTTAACGTAACGTATGCAACATAATGTTATATTTATCCGATTCTTTGTAAGGTTAAAAATAAGCATTACACTGAAAAAGCATAAAATAAATATGTATAGATTTTGTATGTTACAAAATGTTTAGCTTGCAATGAAATAATACAACTAACCACACAACATAAGCATCATTCAACCAACAACAAAAGTATGAAACGAAAAGTTAGATTTTATGATGTCAATATTGTATGTGAGCTAAAGTGTGTATATTAGTAAGAGTAGTGCCGTGTTGCATCGTGCAGCAGAATTGGGCCGGCATGACCGCGGAGGTACCTCTCGCTCACTTGATACCGCCCATAAAGTGGCATCTACGGTGTCGGGGTTTCGTGCGGTTTGTTAGCAGCCGGTGGCCCATTTGAGAAGGAGGGCAAAACATCGGGATAGTAGTTTTGCTGATGTTCATGGGCGCCGGTAGTCATTTGCTCGTTAGTCTTCCCTATACTACAAAAGAAAAATGACTCAAATTGTAAACTATTAAATAAAGTGTAGATATCCTCTTGTGTATATTTATTACGTTCGACAGACCTCAATGTTAGGCACATTCTAGACTAGCGTGCTACATGTTTCGTTCTTATCCTTTTTAATTGAGAAAGTCTATGCATCCATACGTCATTTTTTTATACTTATTTAGAAAGTTAGTATTTTTGTTAATTTTTGGACATCACTACAATATCCTAGGGAGTGACGTGGTCCGTGTAGCCCCAGGTCTGTAGGTTACGAGACAATGGTGCTAGTAACCAATTCTGTATAGTAAAATGTCGACTCGAATCTTTTACTGTATACGTGTGAGTATGTGTGGGGAATTCCAACAGACAAACACATAAACAAGTACATAAATTATTTAAATAGTAAGTACATACTAAGCTATGTAACGGTGTAACAGTAATAATTATTATATTTGTGTATATAAGTTGTGTTATGTAGTCCGGTTAGAACCGCGCGGACTCGGTCTCGATGAATGAATGGAAGGAACCATTTAATTGATGAAATCAATGAAGTTCAATTTTTACATTTCTCCTTTGTTCAGACATGTTATCAAAGAAGTACTCGACAATAAAGAATTAAAATACGTACATTACATATTTATAGGTTAGCCAACTTCACAAATATATTTATTTTTTTAATCTGTGCGTGCGTATCTCGTTGGTGCTCGCGAATTTATGTTTGAGTATAGGTGTCGTTGGATGCGTGTGTGTGTCGTGCCGCGTGCGAGTAGGTGCGTGCTTTACGCGTAGGTGCGTGTACGCAGGTAGCGTACACGCATCTACGCGTAACGCGGGTATGCTAGCGGACATACCCGAACTTGGCCGTGGCGGGATCCATTGCAGCCAACTGCATGCGCCGGCGTGTCACGTCGAGCGGGTACGAGACGGACTGCGCGACCGCCCCCGCCAGCCCTCCACACAACAACTTACCCGGTACAGTCAGCACCATGCCACCTGTAACAAATTGTATTCTTTTATTACGGATTTGTTTTGTTTTATGAAGCCCTGACCAAAAAAGAGGGTTGCTATAAGCTTCACGACGATGTATACATACTTGTATCTGAGTGTGTGTGCGCGAGTGCGTGTTTAAGTGTGGCTGCGTGAGATATCACAGCTCTCAAACGAATTTGCTGCCGGTTTTTTCCTACAAAATATACGAAATATGATATGTGGGCGGGACTCGGGAGTGTTACGCGTATCAGGCGGGAGTTGTGGTTGGTTCTCCAGTCGTCCACAAGCTCATCTGATCCCCGCCACTTATCGCTCGGCACTGATGCTAGGTCCCGGGAACTTACCTGTATTTCTGTCACACTTTCGGCACAGTTTGGTCGGCGCATACTTCATGCAGACATACTTGAGCGACTCAAAGCAGTAGAAGCTGAAGCCAGCGTAGGGCACCATCCCAACCAACGTGGGGACAAAGCCGCGGTATAGAGCTCGCATACCGCCCTCCTGGAGACAAAACATATAGACATGTGACACCCTTCATGTATTAACATGGATTACCTTCTTACCATACGAGCAATCAGGGTCAGTTGGTGACTATTGACGCACATTAACATCCGCATATGCAGATACGTTGCACGCGTTACCCACAATATGCCACCGGCTACTCACATACCGCAACCGCACGAAAACGACAGCGTAACAATAATTACATCACCATCATAAGGCGAATTTTTACACGCTTAATTTAAACATTTATTTTTGTACGGTGCAGCTCCCGTGTCTCCAGGATCGCGGCGGCATCCATGAACCCATTGACATGATAAGAGCCCGTGATAAGAGCTAAATCTACCTCAGGACCCGCAACGAATTTAATCAGAACTAAGTAGGAGGAGTAGGAAGTAATTCCAATGTCCCACCCTAATCAAAGCTTAAAGTGTTTTATCACCCATGGTCAAAAAGCTGCGGTCCGCAATCATAGTACACTTAAAGTACTCTGTCAATCAACGCAGTTAAAATCGCAAATCTTCAGAAAATAAAACAGAGTTCTTCCATGTACGTTCAGTGAGGCCATTGAAATAAAATAAACCTAGCCTGGTTTATCACTCTGCTCGGTAAATGGGACCCAGAGATAAACATATGTAAATCAAAAGCCAAAGATAATTTTTCAAGACGTCAATATACTAAGGCTTTTTGTGTTAATCGGAACAACTAATTACAAATTTAGAGTACTTCTAACGTCAGTACATCTGTCATATCAGCCATGGTGACCATGGTCGGTGTGAAACATCCGAAACGTCGTGAATGATAAATAACTAAATAACCACGATCAAAACCGTTAAAGTAGTTTTATTGTAATATGTAACAGTAAAAGCAGAATAAAATAAATGCGTTGTTTCTGCATAACGCAAATTTTTCCTTACTGAGACCGGTAAAGTACTGTAAGATCGCCGTATCGGGATTTTTGCACAATTCTACAACCTTTTGTACGAGGTAGTGCCATGCTGCATTGCAGCGGAATGTGGACGGCACAACCGGGGAGGAATTTTCGCTCACATGATACCGAAGTAAAGTGATTTCTTCGGTGTCGCGTTTCGTGCGCATCGGCAAAGTAATTATGCTGATTTTCATGGGTGTCGGTCGTCACGAAAACCCTCGGATTTCCCGTTAGTCGCCCAATATTATAAAAAATCAGTCCGGTAGGGATTCGTTACGTGAAGATGTTTGTGGGCTTCAGTCATGTAATCAGTGTAATATTGTGACCGAAAACTTAATTTAATAAATGTTATTTTTAAAATACGCTAATGGCCCTTTGGTCGGTCCCTCGAAAATGCCCTTTTCACAAAAAATGTATTTATTTCGGTTCCCCGCATAAATAAAATAAAATTCCTTTTAGCTGCAAGATTGGCCATGACCTCATTCTATGGAACTCGTTCATTCAGTTCTGCAAGTAACGTCGAGTCGCAAAAAAAAAAGCTAAAAGTTGATTCCTCAGAGCTAAAGGTACTGCGTAACAAGGAACTACAGCCTTCTAGCCCTGACGCACTCAATCTTCGAGCTAATCTAATCTGGCTGCAGCGAGGTAAAAAAATAGGGAGCCTAGCAGTCATGAGAGCGAGTCAATGGTACTAGAAAAGCTGCAACTGGGCCCTCACAACTACGCTCACATGGCGGTGAAATCAAAACCGTCTGAGAAAGGGCAACTTTTGCAGATATGGAAGTCGGTAGTCTCGAAAACACGCTGACTGCTTTGTATGCCCTACCATTAATACTACAAAGAACACATGACTTACACTTTTGAATATAGTGACAGCGGCATGTGATATCCCAGTATAGCGGTGCTCGCCCGACACCTGGAAGGCCAGCCTCGCGCGGATTGTGTCCAGCGGGTAGGTGAGCGTCACCGCGGTGACTCCTGCGCCGGCACCCGCCACGAACTTATCCCCATGCTGCACCATGGGTATACTCAGACCGTTGAGATACTGAAACAAAATATCTCTCATTTAATTTTACTATCTTAACAGATAGATTTTTGACACATGTTTTTACTTTCAAATAGATATATCTATTTATGTCTTATTGAGTTTGATTCTAATAGTGCACATCACTAATAATATATTTATAAATTATTAATAAAAACTTGTGCACGAGGCTTTTTAGTCGTAGTAGATATGTATATTTATAGTGTCAGGCGAGCTACACTTACTTACACTTACTTAGGGAGGAGAGAAAACGAATTTCAAATGATTAATTACTCTGATAAGTTTAACATTGTCGTACAGTGGTTGTTTTGTCTTAGTTTTTGTTCCATTACAAACGTGACGTCACAGGGGCAATCCGCACCTCAGTTGGGACCCGCAAATGTTTTACTCCACTTGGAAGGTTACACATCGCGATCTGTTGGTGCCTTGTTTGAATATGTCTATTCAAACACAGTCATGTTATGGGTTTTGTAACACATATCAAGATTAAATAAAAGAAGAGGTACATTGTAAAAGAATTTGTTTCATTTTATTCTGCACGCGTCATTTGTCACATGAATAATTCACTACACATTTCGTTACATGTTTATTCTTACGAAGCTTAAGAGTCTATAACTACAGATACCCCATTCGGAATGTTTACGTATTATAACAAAGCATTTATAGTATAAAAAAGCCTGAGCGTTAGCGATCTTGGTAACGTGGTTTGAGAGAATTTTGGATTTGTAGTATAAAATACTTTCATTTTATTGTAAAATTGAAAGAATGCTATTAGAATAGAATTTCATTAAGGACATTAATTTGAATAAATTGTAACAAAGGTTAAACAACAATAACGTACTTAATGTACTTACATTTTCCTGTCATATCATCATTTCATCATTATCAGCCCTCTTCGGTCCACTGCTAGACATAGGCCTCTTCCAATGAATGCCATGACGGCCGATCTCCTGCTAATCGCATCCATCCCGGACCAGCTACTGCACGGAGATCGTCTTCCCACGTGGCGAACGGTCGACCAAGACTTCGTTTTCCTAAACGCGGCCTCCACTCCAGAACCTTAGTGACCCCTCTGCCATCTGATCTTCTGAGTGTGTGACCAGCCCCATGCCACTTCAGTGATCTTATTCTTCGCATGATATCGAAAACTTTAGTTCCCTGCCTTAAGACTTCGTTACGAATTCCACCGGTCAAAGAAACACCCAACATAGCACGTTCGATATCCCGCTGAGCTACCGCAAATTTGCAGACCAGTCCTAAATTAAGAGGCCATGTTTCGGCCCCGTAGGCCATCACGCGGAGAACGCACTGGTTGAAGACTCTTGTCTTCAAGCTCAGTATAGGCGACGTGAGAATGTGTCGAAGCTGCCGGAATGCTGCCCGACCCAACTGAATCCTTCCGTCGGTTTCCTTCTGGAAGTTATATCTACTTAATTGCAATAATTGCCCAAGGTAGACATTGCCCAAGGTAGACGTATTCGTCTACGACGTCCAGAATAGCATCGACGTTGACCGGCCCGGGGAGGACGTGTTCGTTGAACGTGATCTTTGTCTTGTCCAAGTTCATCCTAAGTGCAATACGTCGGGAGGATTCATTTAGGCGGTGCAACATTTTCTACAAGCTCTGAATAAGCTGAAGCTCAATGGCCGAATAAAATACCCCCAGGAAGTGTTCGGTTATACGTTATTCAATAAACCTTATTGAATTAATGCGGATCATTATCCGCCTCTTTAATGTTTTAGTTTCTAACTTTAACACTCGCGGCGTTGCTTGACATGACAACATTAATGGCGTCGATTGTGGAATATAGAGAAAAAAATTATGCCCAGATAGGTTGGAAGGCTTAGGCGTACGCTCCCGCCTTAACCTTCGTGGCTAGCTTTTAAACCTTTTGAATCGCACTAAAAACACTTGGCCTAATCTCATACTTGTATCGGTCACCATCACTGCACAAAATCAAGGTATTCAAAGAGGCCAAACGTCCGGTGCCATATTTAAGAACGTCTCGCAATGACAATCCGGCTAATCGTTGACCCAGCACAAAACAAAACGGACCTGTATTTGAAAGTGGCTAGCCATAATGAAATACGACGATTTAGACAATCCGACTCTGCTACATATAAACTGCCTTAAATATTATTTGAATTACGTACAATTTTCGCAAATTATTATTTCTGAGCCGCAAGGTAATTTATACTGGCAACATATTTGAACTGTCAATTACCATTCATATGATATATGCAAACATGATTGTTATTTGCCTCCGAAATGTCATTGATACGTCTATTTGTAATGGCACCAAAAAAGCGAGCATTTTGTAGACTTGCCTTGTAAATATTGGCTTGACGACAGTTGTTTATCTGGAGTTCGCGGAGTGTCGGACTTCTGAATCAAATTTGAAAGGTCGACTGGATCTTCTATTTTACATCCATTCTAGTCTAACGTCAACATTTCCTGTTGAAATGGCTAGGGCTTTTCATTTTTAATCCTACTCTTTTATTTATTTTTCAAAAAAAGGAAAAAAAGAAATTCTGTTATACATAAATGGTGTTAGCACATGAAAGATAAAAAAGTCCGGTAAAAGTCCTGATTAGGCATCTTAAACTGACGCTAACAATTAAAAAAATAAATACGTCACTGACGTTTTATTACTTTTAAAACGTCTATTTTCTTGAGTTGTCACACTCGTTGCATCTTCCACAATTATTTTAAATTTCATATAATAATTTAATTAACTAGAAAACCTCTGATAGTGTATGTATATGAACGTCGGTAGTCACTATTGCTTATGATTGAATTTCGTTTATAAACTATCATTTATATATCATAATACATTCTAAGTGTTTATAGTACGTAATTTATTTAAGATATCGTATGTGTGTATTTTAATATTTGTTGATCTGTCTATGATATGTATTTTATTATATATTATTATTTTAATGTTAAGTGATATTATTTATATAATAAAATGTACGCATTAGTACTGAAATATACCATAAATTATCCGGTAGTAGGACTGTTGGAAGAAATTTCACTATGGGAGTAATACCTTTGTACTACGATTTTCAAAATTTAATGTATTTGTTTTATCTTTATGTACATGAACTGTTAAATAAATAAATAAATAAGATGCTTCGACTCTTTATTTGCCCCCTTATGTTAGGCCATTGCTTCGTTTTTAGGCAACAATGGCAGTACGTACGTTCAAAAAAACATAATTGTTTTTAAGCCTCCGGAAGGCGACCCTAAGTCTTAAGACTATAGACGAGGTAACACTCCTCATCCGAGATCTTGTCCCTAGACGGTCCCCCAGACCGGACGGGATCACAAAGTGTATATATTCAAGATCCTCCTCAAGAATGGACGTTTCCAGACATATGGAAGGAAGCCATTATGATTGGTATTTACAAGCCAGGCAAGCCTAGAAACTTGCCCACAAGCTACTGTCCAATAAGCTCCATCAGTTCGTTGGCTAAGCTGTAAGAGAGAGTTCTTGTCGCGCGCTTGAAGGATGTAGTAAGAGAGAAAGAACTCTTCATAGACCAGCAATTTGCATTTCGCGAAGCTCTCATTTGCCCGTTACAAGTATCTCACCGAATATGTAATGAACGGGTTAAACCGCAAACGTAAACACCCGACATGCGCTGTCTACTTTGACGTAGCAAAGGCGTTTGATAAAATCCGGCAGGAAGGCCTGATCTGCAAATTGTATCGTCTAGAAGTGCCGCACAGACTAGTACCTGTCATTAAGGACTACATCTTACCGGCACAGTCACAGTATTCTCTTCGCACCCCCACAGAGCCGGAATACTCCAGGGCTCTGTATTATCCCCAACACTGCATAATCTGTACACAAGCGATATCCCGCACCATCCCAGAGTAGAGCTGCCGATGTTCGCAGACGATACTGCCTTGTTTACGAGTTTACGGTATGTCAGGGAATATCACTTATAGCAATCCGATGAAGCTGTACTGGGCTTCCCTTCGCTGCCACAGCAAAAGTTCAGGTCGGAAAAAGAAATGTTTTCTAAGCTTTTGACGCCATAGTCTTATACAACTATAAAACCACTTTACATGTCTGCATTAAAATCAGCAATTACCTACTTACATACATGCGTAATTAATTTATAAAAGTGTTGTTGTCATATCATTATAGTGTTTTGTGTAATGGATTAAAATGAATTAAAATTTATATCTAAACGTATTAATCTAAATGTATGGGGAATTTCATACAATCAATTTCCTGATTCCGAACAGTTGTTATAAGAACTGTAATTGGGATGTTGTAACATCTTTTGCCGTACACCTCTTGACTTTTATGTGAGAAATCTTAAGAACTAAATGAAAGTATTATGAATTCCTGAGATTATTAGCACGTTGTAACAAAAAACCCTTCAGCTGTATAATTCGTCTAGATTGAACGGTGGATTAAATTTTAGGTAAGTCTAAATACTTAGAGCTTAACTGGAGCATAATAGAAAGCATG
This sequence comes from Eumaeus atala, assembly GCA_017140195.1. Taxonomy (NCBI): domain Eukaryota; kingdom Metazoa; phylum Arthropoda; class Insecta; order Lepidoptera; family Lycaenidae; genus Eumaeus; species Eumaeus atala. The sequence continues at coordinate 239,726 of JAFELO010000864.1, forward strand.
CTAAAAGTATGTTTTTTGGTTTTAACTAACGGAACTAAAAGCATTACTAAGTCTTAAAACATCTTAAATGATTTTTAATAACTGTCATTTAATTTAAACAAAACAAGAGAAGACAAATAAAAAGATAGCATAGGCATTGATTTACAAAAAGACCAAGATATACGTTCGGCGTCTCAAAACATCTGTACAAAAGATGTGCTACTATGCACTTTGTAGAAACAACTTAAGATCATGCGCCAGTCAACCTTACGTTGACTTTGCAAGAACGTATAATAATAATAATAAAAGTGAGTACTGTAAGGACCGGTGTTAAAGGTACTGGCCAAGGAAAATACATTTAATACATTTACAAATTTAAGAAACTTTATATATTAAAATTTATATATATAAGCATCCATGACCTAGGCGGGATTCGAACCCGCAACCTCTGGTGTCACACGCGGGTTAACCGCCATTTTGTTTGTTTCAATGTATCATCATCATCATCATGATATGTTTATGTTCAGTCCAGGACGCTTTAGGATGACGGTTCAGTATGAAATATAATATCTTGTATTTTTATAAGTCTAAAGTATTTAAATAAAGAGTAAGTAATTTTGACATTACTTTTGCTTAAAGTTCTTCATACTTGTACAATATATGATTGTAGATGGCGCAATAAGCTCAGCCGGACCGGCGACGATATTAACGCAATTCGTTGGCATTTAGGACGAGTGACACAAACGTACGTGTGCATATACCATCACTAAGAGCCTGTTTCATCGGTCTCAATTATAGTCATGACTAGTCTATTGCTAACATAGGTATCAGTTAAAATACGAATTACGATACATATACAGGGTTACATGAAAGTAGTACTGAATGTTAAAGGACGTTATTTTTCAGGTCATTTCTGATGGATTTGATAATATCATATGGTGTCCGAAACTTAACACTTGTAACAAAAATCATTTTTTTAACAAAATTGGAGCATCTACAGTGTGTTTTCTCAATGTAACTGTTTAGAAGATATGCCAGTCTATAAAATAAACTTCAAGAAATTAACCTAACCTTAACACTTTTAAAAAGACAGCTCGACAAAGTTCAGAGTTGAAGAATTTTCACGAAACGTTATTAACTTTCAAATAAGAGGTTTTATTTGAAAAAAAAAAAAGTATGGTGCTCACGAGGTGCCAACGAGCAGCCCCGATTTAGAGCCGATGAAGTGTGCGTCTGATGTCGTTTCTTTGGATATCCCACGAGTCACAGTATGGAGAGCTTTAAGGAACGGGCCGCAATCGTACCACTTTCGTCGTGTTCAACACGACGGTAGCGCACGATCAATTTTCTGTTCTTGGATACTTCGGCAGCAGAGACATAAAGCAGAATTATTGTAAAGCATTTTATGGACTGATGAAGGTACCTTCACTAGAGCCGGCATAACAAATCACCGAAACATGCATGTTTGCTCTACGGAAAATCCAGTTTTCTGTTAACATGTGCGTAAGTATCATCGCCGATCAAATTGTTGGCCCCTTTGAATTGCCAAGTAGACTGACACAAGAAGCATTCCTCAATTTTCTGCGAGATTCCTTACCGGAACTACTGAAGCTACTTGGCTACACGAAGCAGAATGTGGTTCCAATTACATGCTGCTCCTGCAGATTTCGCACGAATGGTACGCGACTACCTAGAGCGAAATTATCCGCGATGGATTGAGAAAGGCGGTCTTGTAGCTTGGCCGTCCAGATCGCCTGATTTGACGCCACTACTCTTTATTATAATTAGTTCAGTGAATTAATGACGCAGCTACATACGTTAAATTCGTAGCCAGTCAGATGCGAAGGTCAACACAGAGTGTTTCAAGCATTACATAAATAAAAAATAAAAACTCTTTATCTTGTACGAAATAACAATTACAAAAATTTTACTTAAGATCTAGAAACAAGCTTGCTTGCAAACAAATTAGATGTAAAATAATTAAAACTAAAGTAAACGATTACTTTTCACTGGTGTGCGTTTTATTTTCATGATTCTAGTGACAATTTAGATACCAGATAATTACGCTTGATACAGTCAAATAGTTTATTTCACTAGAAATATGCGCAACGCATAGGGGTAGTGTACAACCGGTTTTTACCTGCGAAAAGGGAACCCTATTGTTTAAGCTATTCTTTGCTATCGGAAAAAGGTCATTATTACAAGCCTTTTCACACTTAGACTGCTGGAGATACAAAATCACAATGTTTGACGATTACTTAAGAAATGTCTTGTAGAATAATAAAGTAAAGTAAAATGACGTAAGTGAGAGAGGATATTTTAAAGTTTTGCTCGGTTACATTTTTTTATGTTTTGCTGGGTTACATTTTGTTGTTGTTGTTTGTTTCTTATGCAAACATTGAGGGTTATTCTTACTGCATTTTAGTCCTTGGATGTAATTCACTTCTACATTACTTCAGATCTGTTAGACAGACTATGTGGCTAGTAAATAAATTTAAAAGCGACAAAATCTATTGATTTTTGTAGTGGATAAAATAGGAATATAGGGGAAATAGAGAAATTAAAATGATAAAAATTTTAAACTTCGATAAAAAAAACTACACAGCTTAGACTCACCTTTTAGCATTTTTTTTTAATGTTAATATTACGTATATTTTTATTTTTTTTTTGGCCGATCACTTATCGGTGGAAGATATTGTATAAGTTGTGTGATTATGTATGGTAGTACCTAGTTATCACGCACTAATTAAAGTACAAGCACACTAACGTGATTAATAGGAAACTTAACATGCATTTATTGTATAAAATATCCTACAAAGAGCAGATAAAAATCGAAGAAAGATACCACACTTCTTTGAAATGCAAAAGGCTGAGAAAAAGTTTAATGACCGGATAAAGCCCCGTTGCCACAATAGCTTTTTCAACACGGATTAAAAAGTATAAGTTGGAGTTGATCGAATAAAGACGGGCTACCATTTTAGTTAAAATACGTTCCGTCGCGTTTCGTGCGGCTTGCGAATTTGCGGACTGTGAATAGAATCTACTTGGTAATAATGATAAAAGGTGTGAGAATCTCATTATATTATCAAGGTCCCTCAAGGTCATGGGTGAACAAGGAATACACATTTGAATATTTAATGGCGTGAATTAAAATTGACATGACAAGCAGTTAATCGTTTAATGCTTCGATGTATAAACATTTGCACTTATAATGTTTATAAAATAACAATTGTAATAAATGCTTCTATGTTTTGTAAAATTTGCATTGAATGTATCACATGTGAAATCACTATCTGCCGCATTTTGTATTTAGATTAAATCAGTTTTTCAAAGATGTTGTATTTTGTCTAACTTGGTCACCCAAGACTACCTATTCCAAGATACTGTCACTACTTTAAACTTTGTAGAATGTATGTAATTATTAATTTTATAACTTAGAACTGCATAGTATTATTTTCTAGAGGTTTTATACACTTGCCCATCACTGTTGGTCATTGATTGGATAGTGGCTGGACTAAATCTTCATGAAAGGTTTCATATGGTGAAGGGGACCCTGGGCACATTAAAAAGGTAAACTGATCTAACAATCAAGATCTATCCCAGCCAATCTCTTTAATACAATTTTTTATAGAACTTTAACAAGAAAGGAGGCCCGTATCTTGATGTTGTATGAAAGATGTTTATGTTTAGCAGATAATGCAGAAAGGCTAATTATTATTATGAAGCGGATATATAAGACACGAGTTGATAACTTGTCACAATTCTAAGTATACAGAAAGAACAATCAGAATTATTGATAATAACTATTATCGGACATCTTTCAGGTCTAGTATTCAACAAAATCTGTATACTTTCACATGATTTTATAAAAAGTAAATGTTCTATAAAATAGTGAAATTAATTTATTTAACACAATTCATCAATGTATAATACAGTTAAAACGAAATGCAAACTTTTGTGTAATTACAAATTACTTCAAAAATTCACTTACCTTTTTATAAATTTCAAAACTAGTGAACTGTGTTGCAGCATACGGAAATATCCGTACCATTTGGGCTCCGTTTCCCTTATACAATGCAATCAGGGATTCTTGTTTAACAATTGCCATAAGACCACCAAATACACCATGGTGTTTGTAATGGACTGATTGAGCTTGTAGCAGAATCTTTATGCGGTCTAAAGGAGCTACAGCAGATTTTGCACACATGCCAGCTACACCTATAAAATAAATGTAAGTCAAATAAGCATATTTAAAATAAAACAATGATGGATTTATTAGTAAAAGAATTTTATTGCTATATTAGCATGTACAGTATGGGAAGGACTCCTATTTTCATATAAGCAGAGAGATGTAGGTATGTCTGTTTTGTTATCAGTCTGGACAATATAAGGGAGCTGGTAATGGGTGAAGGTGGGTAATTCAGATATCATGATAGCTTAGACATTTAAACTATGGTAGTTATATAAAAAAACCAATTTCCTTTTACACAGGAAAACAATATATTTTGTTTATAGTATAGGGGGACAAACAGGAAATCTGAGCAATACAGTGACCACATGCCCAATAGCAATTGCATGGTGAATACTACCTAAGCACACCTTAACTGAGCACTGGCTACTCACAAAGGTATACTGCATGAAATAATTATATACTATTAAGGTGATATCATGTGTGAGAGAGGCTAAAGGTCGTGCCAGATTAGGATGCAATGTAGCATTATTACAACCACTTACTGAATCTTTCACTGGAATTAAATGGTTGAACTTCAATTTTTAAACCTTCAACTCTTATCCTAATGTGTGTCTTGTTGGATAAATGCCACACACATTTCATTGACTTTCCTAATTCAACCTAAGACTGTTGAAGTTTAGCTTCAGTTATTTATTAAACTGAACTACAAATTACATATTATACATGTAGACAATAGCAAAGGTAGAATTGATAGAACTGATGGAGTGACAAAGACTAGACTAAAAAGATTATAATTTCATATTCAGTATCATATCTCAATAATTAAATATTACGCGTCTAAACATTACCTTGAGTTGCATAAAAAACACATTTATTTTCTTAAAAAATTTTAGAATTCAGGATATTCAAATAATTACATAATATTATTTCTGTGTACCTTAAGCACATTAGAAAACATTGAAATATTTTTGTTCGTTGTATGTATATATGAAATAAATAGTTTACCTCCAGCCAGCAAACTTTTTAGAATAAATTCCACATCATTTTTCTGTTCAATTTTTAAAGCCATGGTTTCCTTTTATTTACGTCTAGCTAACAAATTTATATTTATGTAAATAAAGGCACTCGATATATTCAGGTTAGAGGATGATCCGTGGTCATTTCTTTACCACCGAGCACGTCACATTATGTTAACTTTCACCAATGATTAATGCAAATACTTTAACTTTCTACATCACCATACCAAAACCATGTCACACTTGAGTTTCACATATAGTTTATTGAATTAAAATACAATAATTGTATAGTAAGCGTTTACATATTTAATGACTGTTTTCGATGTTTAACACGCTATCAAAATAACAGGAGAAATGTTTTTCTTTATCTTCGCGACAACCGCTGTGTTAACAATACGTAGTACTCCTATGAAGTTTGTGGTGTTGAGTGTTATCTGTTGCCTTGAAAATTTAAATGTATCACTGACATTAGACAATCGACAAATGACATTTCTCACATTCGACAACGACGGCAATATTATTTTTATTCATCCTACAGGACAGGCTAAGATCATTTGGCCATACCGCCTCGTTATGGCAACACATGTTTGTTGCAGTATTCGTCCTTAAGGACAGGCTCAAGTCATATATTCATACCGCCTCGCCTTTAGTAGTTTATTTTTCTTTAGTTGTGTTATAAATTGCACGTCTTTAGGTCGCCACTTTTTTTTTTGATTTACTTATATACCAAGATACATATTTAGTTTCCAAAAACCGTCCGTATAAGCGATGCACAAGTTTGACACATTTTAACTTCATTCAGTTTAGTCTCTTTTCGTTTACGTAAAAAAAGTAAGCAAACGAAAAGTGCTGAAGTGCTCTATGGCAGATTGCCAAAACATA
>JAFELO010000864.1:245893-319767 GCA_017140195.1 Eumaeus atala
CTTAAATCATAAGTCCACGAATCTAACATCATCATAATTACCAGCCCTTATGGGTTCACTGCTGGACATAGGCCTCTCACAATGAACGCCAAGACGATCGATTTCCTGTTACCTCGTGGATACGCATCCACCCCGGACCGGTTACTGCGCGGAGGTCGTCTTCCCACCTGGTGAACGTTCGACCAACACTTCTTTTTCTAAACGCGGCCTCTACTCCAGAACACTACTGGCCCATCTGCCATCTGTTCTTCTGAGAGTGTGACCAACCCATTGAACCTATTCCTCGCGTGATATCGGATACTTTAGTTCTCTGCCTTATGACTTCGTTACGAATTATTTCGGACAGAGAAACACCCAACATATCACGTTCAATAGCCCGTTGAGCTACCGAAAACTTGCGGACCAGTCCTAAATTAACAGGCCATGTTTCGGCCCCGTAGGTCGTCACGGGGAGAACGCATTGGTTGAAGACTTTCATCTTCAAAGGGTATAGGCGACGTGAGAATGTGACGAAGCTTCCGGAATGCTGCCAGACCCAACTGAATCATTCCATCGGCTTCCCTCTCGAAGTTGTATCTACCTAATTCTTCCATAATGGGGGGTGATACGAGAATTTAGATCAACCCCCTCCAACGTCGAGATCGTGCAATGGGGTAAGTTCCCAACCTGATGCCTGACCCAAGTTAGGAAAGCGCCCGTCTGGCCCGTCCCGCGGCCTGCTTCTGGAACAAGCCCTCAAACCAAAAACATACACAGCCAACATAGGAAGAAATAGTGCCATACTGCATAGGAGGAGATAGTGCCATGCATGGTGCATGATAACCACATCCTCCTGTACAACGGAACTGGGCCGGAACGACCGGGGAGGTATTTCTCGCTAACATAATATCGCCGTAAAATGATATCTTCAGTGTCGCTATTTAGCCGGTGGCCCCTTTTGTTGAAAGGAGGGAAACGCATCGGTATAGTAGTTATGTGGATGTTCATGGGCGTCGGTAGTTGTAAAAAAGGCTCCAATTGCTCGTTTGTCCCCTATACTATAAAAAAATAATGGAACGGAGCTAATAATAATTGTATTTTTTTCGATTTTACAAATTTTATTTTTTAAAATCATTCTGTAATATTTGTAGCGGTCCATAAAATAAAAAAGTTAGGTGACCTACCACATTACAAGCATGCAGGTCCCATTATTTCTGAGTACAACGTCTGTTACATAGAACTGGACAGACGCCAGTGACCGAACTATAATGATTCCGTTTTTTCATTTTGCGCACGGAATCCTAAAAATTGCAAAGTTTTAAACAATTATTGTGTTTCCAGTTCCACAGGAAAACACCAACATTTATATCCACCAGAAGGAAGTATCCTCCACCCCAAAATATTATTACTAGCTCATTTTTTAACGGTATAATAAGAATATTTTACTTTTAATTTCAGGTGGAAAAACTGTGTGAAAATTCATCCAAATGTTACGTCGTTTTTGCTTATTATAAGAGATGTTCCTGATGGTGGTGATGATAAAGATGGAGATTATAATGATGACAATGAAGGTGATGACACAGGTGAACGTAACAACCCCACCGTGGTTCAAGCCTTGTCGTGGCGGTGGGGCTCAGTGGCCTGGGGTATTCCGAGACACCTCGGGCGACAATAATTGAACCGAGGAGGTGTATGCTCTTTATATCCCTTTTATAAGAAGAGGGGACTAAAGAGCAGGAGGAGGAGGCGCTCTTTGTACCCCTCTTATAAGAAAGGGGGACAAAGTAGCAAAAATACAATGAGGCGACGCTGAGGCGAGATTGGGAACCTCGCCCCATTGCACTGTCCCCGAGTTGGTGAGGTTGTCTTGTGTCTTGGGACAACCCCATCTGTGGTGGCGCCGTCGGTCCCTTATGGGGCTGACTAGTCGTCGAGGCCTGATGATTTGCTGTTCCGTGACACCTCACCAAAGACGTCACTGATGGCACTCGCGGTGGTTTTTGTGGGTATTCGGTACTGTAAGTGCGCCGAGACCCACACACCATTGAACCCCACCCAGGCCCAGTGAAGGCCCCACGTCCCCCACGTCAAAAAAAAAGATGAACGTAACAAAATACGGATACAATAATCGATCTCAGTTTCTCAACAAATCATGAATTATATTGCATAATCTTATCATCATATTTGCGTGTGACCTATATTTTTACCCGAATGCGTCAGAAGGAGTATAACCTCTTAAAAGAGTTTGTATGTAAGTATGTTTGTACGTAAAATATGTATCCTAAACGCAGCCTCGAAAAACGAAGTGAACAAAACAAAATGGCAGAAATTAGTGGAGTAAATTTTTTTGTATATTTTGATGTGTTAGGGGGAACCTAACATCAAGTTGCGTATCAAATTGTAGAGAGTTAAATGACGATTCCATAACTATTAGGGGAAAAGAAAAACACAAGGCTTCTATATTCGGGACACATTTAAAATCGTGGCAAAAATGTACTTGATAAATATTGTGTCCTGAGTGTACACGGACTGTAGGCTGCCTTGCTTTGTCACTTACAATTATTTATTAATTAATACTTTATTACTCTGATCAATTAACAATCGGGATTTTTGTTTCTCTAATTGTTTTTTAATTCTCTAACTGTCCAATTTAGCTGTCCTTCTTTTGTTTTTGAAGCTGTCTGTATGCCTATAGATTATTTGAGGATCTTCAAGCATTAGCCTTAGGCCCTCCAGTACTGTTATCCTATCATAGCTAGGAGGGATGTGTGTAAAATATATGTTTTATCTTATGGTACTGCTCATAGTCTGTCCTGCGATAAGGTTTATCGGCTGTCATTACGGAACTGTCTGATGTTTGTACTTGTGTCCGTAACACGAATACGTCGCTCACGGCACTTTGGTACTTTCAATACGAATAATGTATAGTATTTTTGGAGTCAGTAAACAGATAGTTGTGCCTGTGGGAGCGGATTTAATCTTTTATTAATGGACAATAAAGATGAAATTTTGAGGAAATTTTTATCATTAATAAAGTTTTAAAGTGTTCTTATCATATTTTATTTTCTATTTTATTTGTATTTTTTTTATTTAATACCTTAAAAATATTTAGTGTGACGTACTCAGCTTTGCTGTGACACAAACCTGAAAATGTCTCTTTCAATGTCAAACTAAAAGTATGAATAATGGAGACAGAGTTTGAAGGAACAAGAGAGACAGAAAAAAAATCTCAAATGGGAATAATTTAGGAGATATCAACACATAATAAAACGTCTTGTGTCTTTATATATTTTGCATTTATATGCTAACTATAATTATACCGCGGTTTCACACGCGTGCCTCCGGTCCTGTTAGTCATAACGTCATGGCCTTCCTTGATAAATTCAGCACAAAATATTTTCCAATGCGGACTTGTAGTTCTTGATGTTAGCGCGTTCAAACAAACAAACATACTCTTCACCTTTATACTATTATATTACTACGTGCTAATACATATTCCGATACATTTTTCTAGGCATCATTCCGAATCGCATGAGTCATCAGCCGTATTTTTAGGAGAGGTATGTCTATTTTCACCAGTTGGAACTTTATTGCTCAGTCTAATAGAGAACAACAGCACAAATACATTTTGGAGCTTCCAGGAGCTTTTGAAGGTGACCTCGATGTGAAAGTTTGGTGCGGACATCACTTTCGGGTTATGTGCTGGGAGGCACGTCCTATCGGTGCATACGTAATTAAGTACACATAAAACGCAACGATCACGCATCGATTTCATCAGTATTGCGTGTTGTCTCCTGTGTAACAGTCTCACGGGTTGGCTCACTTTGATTGTGATTTTTTTTTGCCATGGATGTGCCGGCGCGAGGAAACGTTTTGGGAAGTGAGTGAATTTATTTTTAATTAGCTTAGCCCGTGGTTTAAATAGCGTGAGTATTCCAAGGAAACAAAACAGTGTCTTAAAGTGTTTTTTTATGTTATTCCAGAGTTATATCTGTGTCAAATTTCATCCAAATGTGTTTAGCAGTAGAGTGAAAGAATAACAATCATATATACGAACTTTCGCATTTATAATGTCAGTTAGATATTAATTTATTATTAATTTAAACCAAATGGGCCAGAAGGGGGGCAATGTTTTTGAGTGATGTATGGCGTATGTATTTTATTGTTTTTATGGCAAGTGAGCTTATATTTTATGGCAAGAGACTACTTGTCCGTAACGCAACAGGAAAACATCCATGTCTATACTAATAATATAAAGAGGAAACATTTGATTGTTTATTTGTTTATTTGCATTGGCTAGGCTCCGAAATGACAGACCCGATTTGAAAAAATCTTTTACCGTTAGAATCCTACATTATCAGTGGTAAACATGGGCTGTATAACATTTTTTAAATATCATCATTGACAAAACTTCGATAAGATTAAAAAAAATCAAAGTAAATCCTTATATAGCTGAAGAATTGATAACTAGCTGTCCAGGCAGACGTCGTTCTGGCATAAATTTAATTCCTTATCATTCACTGTAACGTGCAATGTTTACGAGGCCAAATTTAAATTGTATAATTGTATAATTGTATAATTGTATAATTTTTGTACTTTTGTAAATCAATGAATTTTGGCCATATTTCGTAGAATACGTGCGAAGCCAGGACGGACTGGCAGTAATTTATAAATGCGATGTCATATGTTAAGCTCGTTTTGAATCTCACAGAATGAAGTGCGATCGCAGATTTGGTGTGTGGTGTTCTATTCCTGCTTGCAGCTCGAATGGGCTTCCACGTCCAGGAAACTAACTCTGGTTCTCTTAACCCCAGCGAGTAGACTATGAAGTATTAGCCATGCCTCATGAGTTACGTATAACTTGGAAGAAGTCATTGATTGTATCTTGTAGTGAATTTATCCTTTCATGATGTAAATGTACCCATTCATCCATTTATATATATATTACAGGGGGACAAACGAATAGTCGTAGCCTTTTGAGGAATAACGACGCCCAAGAAAATCTGTTTAATTAATAAACAAATGCATGTCCTGATTTACTCTTTTTCTCTCTCATCAATGAGCCACCGGCTAGTCACAAACCGCAATGACAGAAGTACATCCCTGTCGGGTGCGGTCTGATTCCGTTGCGGTGCAGCATGGCTCTTCCTACTAAGTACAACGTCAGTGAGTCTCTTGCTTAGTTTCCGGGTTCGGCCCAAAACCTGTTTGACAAATGTTTTGTAACATTCCGATATAAAATCTCGGAGGGCTCACAATCGGGTTTTTAGAAGAACAGGTAAGGTTTTCGCCTTGTTCGAATGTAGCCGGTTTTTTTACGTTCATAGAAGAATGAGGGCATTGAGCTTCCGTTTACGAAACACTTAGGGTTCTACATAACCCTAGAGCTTGACCAGGTAAGGGCATGGGTCTACAGTACTCGTATTGATACCCTCTTATATCTATTTTGATATTTCATTCTAAATAGGCGAAAGGGGGTGTTGAGACTCTCGTCCAGTTACGTCCCGCTAGGGACATTCATCTTAAATCTCTATATCTTCTTTCTTCTATTTGGATTTTTCTTTCTAAATAGAAGAGAGAGGGTATAAAGACTTCAATTTACCACACATGTTAGTCCCGCTAGGGATATCGACCTCTAGTCTCAGTAACCCCTTTTTTCTATCTGGATTTTGATTCTAAATTTAAAAAAGAGGGAATGAAGACTTCTACTTATTACAAAATACCCCTAATTTTAGGGTTATGTTTTGCCCATCTACTTGGTTAGTCTACATATAGGCTGGAGGCCGGATGAAATTCCGCCAGGATGACTATCGAACGGTGGTACCGTACACCACATGTAGTACAGATATCAAAATAGCTGATTATTTCAGGTGTTCTGCCCGCGAGGTACATATTGGCCATTCTTGGTTCCATAGGGATGGCTATTGTGTATGGTTTAAAGGTCAACTTGTCTGTGGCTATGGTGGGGATGGTTAACGACACTGCTATTGCCATTTCGGCCCCACCATCACATGGTGACGCTGAAGGCGACTGCCCCGGAGACGGGACGGGATCTTCACATGTAAGATATAAGTCTATTATTATACTTTTTCTCAATTCTAAATTCTATACATCTACAGGCGACTCGGCCATATCTTTTGTTACTACATTTTTAATTCTTTCATTTTTGAACAATAGTTTATTAGAATAGACAGTAAGTATAGTCCTATACTTACTATCTATCCTAATAATATAGAGCTGAGGTGTTTGATTGTTCGTTTATTTGAACGCGATAATCCAAGGAACTACACGCCCGAATTGTGAAATCTTTTGGTGTTGAATAGTCCATTTACGGAGGAACGCTATAGGCTATACCATGTCATATTCTATTATACCATATATTTGTGTATTTTTATTACTTTTGATAGCTCAAGCTGAGCCTGAGTAGGCATAATATTAAATAAAACGTTTTAATAGGTATAATCGTTTAAAGTTATTTTAGCAATCCTTTACGGAGAAGTGAATATTGACTTCTCGTAAATTGACATATTTGCTCAAATGTCGATGCAACGTTCTCCAATGTTGCCAATGAAACGCCCAGTTTTTCCTATATATACTATTTACATTTCTTCCTATTGTTACGGGTTGCTAATGATACTGGTAAAGCATACCTATATATTAATAAAGAAGAAACATCTCATTCGCTTTTTAAAGAATTATGAAGTTATAAATTTGATACAGTTAAAAGGAAGCACCATATAAATGGGGAAGATGTGCCAAAAGCTGACATTGAAACATTATTGTTAAATATTATTTAAAACATGCATTGGATTTTGTCATTTTCAATTAAAACAATTGTTGTTGTGACACTGTCGAACACATTTTGACGTTGGGACGTTTAACACTTGTATTTATACAATTTGTATACTATTTCCACAATTCTTTAATTTTAATTTTCATTTATGACCAAGTTTCATTTTATTGTTATCAGGCAAACAAATGTAAACCTCATGAAACGTCGAAACTGATCGTAAATGTAAATTTAAATTAGAAAAATCCTGTGGAAACAGTATACAATTTTAATTTATATTTATTCAAGTGTTGACATGATTTTCGATCAAGAAGTGATATTCAATTGACTGAATGACTTTTTATAAAATATCTACACAACATTGAACATTCACTTATAACGTAAACTATTACTCAACGCAAAATAAACATTTTTATAATGGAAATCCACCGATCGGTCGGCGATCAGATTAGCAAACTCGCATCACTAACACATGAGTAAAAAAATGGAACTTTAATATGTGTCGCCAGTTAGTTGTTTAATTAGCGTATAACATGTATGTTGTATATAGTATATGAGCCGAAGAATCCTCTACGATAGACAAAAATATTGAATCATAACTATTGTAGGATTTGTTATTGCATAACAGCTAGCAACAACTAGTAGCTGGATTCTGCCATTACTGATAACCATAAACAAAACGATGGCGATGTCCAGTTGGCTCAGTTACGCCATAGGTCGCCGGTTCGAATTCCGCCTAGATCCTGGATGTTTAAGTATATAAAAATTTCTTAAATTTATAAAAATATTAAATATATTTCCGTTGTCTCGTAACTGTAACACCAGTTGCAATAGTGCTAGGTCCACAGGTATTATTATTATTATTATTATTATTATAGAATCGAAAATAGAGCAGAAGCACAAGCGTTCCCTTACCCCAGCGCCTCTATACTTTCAAAAACCACGCCAAACTCGACAGTATAATCATAATTTCTTAATGCCGGTATTGTGCCTTCAAAGTGTCAGCTCAAATTGGCTGCAATGCAGCAATAGCAGCATTTTTTACAGACCTCGTGATATGTAATATTTATTTTCAGATAGACGGACCATTTGCCTGGTCTGCTGGAGTGCAAGGATGGGTCCTTAGTTGTTATTTCTGTGGATATTTAGTATCACAAATACCAGGTAATTACTCAATACAATTATGTACGTTATTATAATAATTGTTTATATTAAACAAATATAAATTAGTAACTTGTTATGTGGTGCCTAGGAAAAAAGTAGTTTTTCTCAGTTTATTTTCAAACAAGACAAAAATCCTAGAAATAGTTAAGCCATCTGGTGAAGCCTTGAGTTACCACCGCCTAAATACTGCCTCGTGGTCTAGTGATAAAGATATTCAGGCACAGACGCAGGAACAGAATGCGAGCTAAACAAACAGTGTTATTAGGATATTTCAATTTCTAATAACAGTCCATAGTTAGGTAATTTCATGGCGTTACACCCCCGTGCCTCGGACAGCCGTACATTTGAGGTCTCCAGTCCTGCGCCTGATTTCTTTCCGGTCGTGTCGGATGTCCGTCCCATCGTAATAGAAGAATGAGGGAATAGGGGCGCGCACACACTAATATGTCCTGCGCCGATGGCACTTCTCTGTAGAGATGGCCGCTATAGCCCGAACTCAGTTAGGACAACTTTACATTCATTGTAGATGGGTATGTAATCTTGTGGAAAAGAGCGCTATATAAATGTATATAGCATAGAGTAGGTAGGTTAGTTTAGGTAGGTAGACTCTGTTTTTCCGGTACAAGGCACCTGCTAAGTATCGGTACAATAGTGTCATTGGCGGCGATCGAAAGGTCTATTGGAGCAAATTTTAGTATTTGTATTTTTCTGGTGCGACGTCGGGTCACGGAGATATTCGTGTTTATGTGATTCGATTTTGGATCAGGAAAATTAGTAAGTCGTCGATATAGACTTGTCCTGGTCTGACCGTGCGGTCAGGGGCAGGGGTGTATAGGCGACTTGCTTGTGGCGGCTTTTTCGTTTTTCGTTGTTGTTTTGGTGTCGTTACGCGTTGCGTGGTTGTGTGTGTGTGTCTGTGTTGGCCGTGTTTGGTGGGATTTCCGCAGTTTGTTTACATCAGATTTTGATTTGGTGAAACTTCTGCGGGAATATTCTGGTGTTTTGCGTGTTTTCTCATTTATTGTTGTGCTGCGCTTTCGTTTTCTGAGACGGAATAAGGCCCATCTGCGCTCTGCGCAGAGGGTCATCGCAGTGAGGTCGGTCCGGGGGTACCGTACGGTATCGTGGGCTGTAGCGACAGCCCTAGCCGGCGATCCCCCGTGGGAGCTCGTGGCGGAAGTTCTTGCTGAGAGCTGCTCCTATGTCTCGGATAGGAGGGCTCTCGGCCTGAACCCCACGCATGACGAGATCCTACGGATTCGCCGGCTAGGGCATGTGGCGTTAATGCAGAGGTGGGGGGAGGACCTGGCACGGCACGGTACGGTATGGTAGAGAGTTAACGGCTGCCTTGCGCCCGGTTATCGAGCGGTGGATGCGCCGTAGGCGCAAACCCCTCACCTTCCGTCTAACGCAGGTGCTCACCGGGCACGGTTGCTTCGGTGAGTATCTGTGCAGGACGACCCGCAGAGAGCCGACGACTCGATGTCACGATTGTGATGCGGCGGTGGACTCGGCCCAGCACACCCTCGAGGTGTGCCCGAGATGGGCGGCGCTGCGTCGCGATCTGAGATCAGTTGTCGGAGGGGACTTGTCAAAGTCGAGCATCATCCTCGCGATTCTCGGCAGCGACGAGTCCTACAAGGCGATGGCTTCCTTCTGCGAGACCGTCATGTCCCAGAAGGAAGCCGACGAGCGGGTGAGAGAGGAGGCTGCCGTCGCGGCCTCCCCCCGCCGACGACGAATGGGGGTACGATCGAACGCTCCGAAGGTAGGAAATCTCGCTGTCGAGTTTCGTCAATTCTATGCTCGACAGCGACGATTCCTGGGCGGTGGTGGCCTCCCTCTGCGAGGATATCATGTGTCAGAAGGAGGTTGCGGAAGAGAGCAGACGCAGTTCAGATCCGCTACGTACAGCGGTTTCTACCACCCCACCTGGCACCGATATGTCTTCGGATTTGTATGGTTGCTCTAAGAGCCACAATAACACTTGACTGGTCCATATCTAGAGCCCAGCCAATCACCAAATTGAGCTGTCGCTTCCAACTCCGAGACACCTGAGTACGGCTGCCTAAGGCTGTCGCAACAGCAGGGTTAGTAAAGTAAAACTTTTGATTTCAGGTGGTCGTATTGCCGAGTTATATTCAGCTAAATGGGTGATGTTCTTTAGTGTCTTCATAAATGTTGTTTGTACGATCTTGACTCCTGTAATGGCAAAGTTACACTACGCTGGTGTCATCCTGATGCGCATTGGAGAGGGGATTGGTGGCGTAAGTAGCATTATCAACATACAAACTATACACTTTAAGGGTATACCATACCTTAGTACCTCACATTTTTATAAAATTTTAAGGGTACAGATATTGATTTACAAAAATACCAAAATACACAACAAGTTAATTTACAAAACAGTCCGTATAAAAGATGTGCACAATTTAAAATCAGGCACTTTGTAAAAACAATTTAAAATCATGCGCGTAAGAGTGACCGTGCATAAAATATATTTAAAATATGTTCTTCTTTCCAATACAATCGTTTCGTTAAAAGAGCTTTAAATAGCATGATTTAAAGCTAAGGCGCGTTAGGTTGACATAGCAAAAAATATGTTCATATACAATGAAGGAATTCATGTAGAACTACCGTTCAGTTTGAAATCGTGTATATTTTATTTTTCTAAATCAATGGCTACCGGCCGGCATAGACATGAACACAATTGTTAAGCAAATGCGTTGCCCTCCTTTCCTCCTCCCCTTTTTATGGTTCACAACAAACTCACAAACTACATGAATCGCGACAATACAGCTGTCACTTCACGGCGGTATCATGCGATCCCGGATCGTGCCACTCCAGCTCGGCTGCAATGGAGCATGGTACTACCTCTTATAAAAATAATTAATAAAAAAGCGTAATCGTTGTAGGACGACACCGTTGTCTGTTTGTTTGTCTGTACTTTTAAGGCGGTTTCATGTGAACGAGAGGTGACAGCCGCATGAGCATAGTCTCATGATGAGGTAAACGACCAGTTGCAAACCGAAGCGGAGTAAAATCGCGTGTATAACTGATCAAGCGTTACGCTTCGCCGCGCTGGCGTCTTTTACTTCTCTTATGCGCCTTTCACAGTAGAATCATAATGAAAAAATATATACTAATAATATAAAGCTGATATAAGGCCCATGGGGGGGGGGGGCAAGGAGGGCAACGCATCGGCAAAGTAATTATGTGGATACTTATGAGCGTCGGTAGTCCTAAAAAGCGTCCGATTGCTCGGTTGCCCCCATATTCCATATTAAAAGAAGCTTGAGAGTTTTTTGTTTGAACCCGCTAATCTCTGGAACTACTAGCCCGAATTGAAAAATTCTTTCTATGTTGAATAGTCAATTTATGGATGAACGCTTTATGCTATATACCATGACGCTACGACTAATAGGCCGTTTACGCGGGTGAAACCGCGGGGTGATGCTAGTTATTTATAAACTAGCTTTTACCCGCGGCTTCGCTCTCGTTGAAGTTTAAGACTTCTCTCTCTAAGAATATGTACTTTAAAGCGATAGGGTCGCCGATTTCCACATGCACACAAGTGTGAAGTGTCCATTGCAGCTTCATCAGTTACTATAAGACATCTTATAAGTGAGACTGTGGATAAGAGAACAGAACCCCCCCCCCCCTTTTCCGCAAAACATGAACGTTCTTAAGGAGTATTGTTCATTGGCTTCCAGGGAGTAACGTTTCCGGCGATGCACGTACTGCTGTCAAAGTGGGCTCCTCCAGCCGAGCGAAGCACCATGTCGGCTCTGGTGTACGCAGGCACCTCGCTCGGCACTGTCATATCCATGCTCATGGCCGGGGGCTTGACTGTCTCATACGGTGAGTAAATGTACACAGGAGATACTACCCGACCGAGGAGGTGGCCTCTAACTCACACTATACAAAGTATATGCGGATGTTAATGGGTGTAAATATTCACCAAATTGAACGATTTCTCGTTGTTCCACCAGACTATAAAAAAGAATAGGAACTGGTTATCTCCAATTACAAATACCGTTTACGAACGATATAATCACGGGAAAGAGAAGACTTGTTACGCTTGCAAGGTCCGCCCATTTGAAACTTTACTATGACTCGTAAAGTTACTATGACGCCACATTTGCAGCATGCAGCTAGCTTTATCTATTTACAAGACGTTATCACATATCATAAAAGTACTGTAACCAAAAAAGTATGGTCGTGAGCGTTCAAAAGACGGAGTCTGTCTGCCATCATGCGAGCCGAGGAGCGGTACGCTTCTTGCGCTCAGCCCGCCACATCCTTCTGTGTTATTCAGAAAGCATTTTCCCCGCGTAAATAAAATATACACGCGATTTACCGTCTTGTTTTCTATGTTATCAAAGATATTTTCTATGTTTCAGGTTGGGAGAGTGTGTTCTATGTCATGGGTGGCCTGTCGTGTATTTGGTTCATTTTGTGGATATGGCTCATCCAAGACTCACCACAGCAGCAACCGCGTATCAGCCTAGAAGAGAGGAACATGATCGTTTCATCACTCGGTGGAAAGTCTGATGAGAAACAGAAAAATGTAAACTAGTAAAATTTACATTAAATCTGACAAATGCACATTGCCATTGGAATCTCCATCGCCCTTATCACCATCATTGCCACTATCACCGTCATCGCTATTGACACCGCCATTGTCACCCTCTTCGCCATTGTCACCGTCATAGTTATTGACATTGTCATTACCATCATCACCGTGACAGTCATTGTCACAGTAATCGCTTTTGCAATTTCCACTGTCACCCTCTTCGCCATTGTCACCGTCATAGTTATTGACATTGTCATTACCATCATCACCGTGAGAGTCATTGTCACAGTAATCGCTTTTGCAATTTCCACTGTCACCCTCTTCGCCATTGTCACCGTCATAGTTATTGACATTGTCATTACCATCATCACCGTGACAGTCATTGTCACAGTAATCGCTTTTGTAATTTCCTCTGTCACCCTCTTCGCCATTGTCACCGTCATAGTCATTGACATTGTCATCACCGTTGTCACCGTCGTAGTCATTGTCACAATCATCGCCATTGCCATCGTTATCGCTATTGTCGCTGTCATCGTCATAGCCATTGTTCATATTATCATATCACACGTCAACGTTATCGCTTACATCCACGATGAGACTCAATTCAAATTTCAACGAGGTTCAGTTATGATTTTGTGTTAGTGTGAACTCGGACGAGACAAAGGTCATTTTCAGCGAACACGTTATCTTTTTATCGTAGACGAATACGTCTACCACGGGCAACTATTGCAATTAGATAGACATAACTTCGAGAAGAAAGTCCACAGAAGAATTCAGTCGGCTTGGGCAGCATTCCGGAAGCGTCACCCCTACCGCAGAGCTTGAAGACAAAAGTCTTCAACCAATGCGTTCTCCCCGTGGTGAACTATGTAATTTAGGTCTGGTCCGCAAGTTTGCGGTGGCTCAGAGGGCGATTGAACGTGCTATGTTGGGTGTTTCTTTGTCCGATAGAATTCGTAACGAAGTTTAAGGCAGAAAAGTAAAGTTTCCGATATCACGCGTAGAATAATCTCGCTGAAGTGGCAATGGGGTGGTCACACACTCAGAAGAACAGATGGCAGATGGGCGCTAAGGTTCGTGAGTGGAGGCCGCGTTTAGGAAAATAAAGTGTTGGTCAACCGCTAACCAGGCGGGAAGACGATCTCCGCGGAGTAGCTGGTCCGCGATGGATTTCGAGTAGCAGGAGATCGGCCGTCTTGGCGTTCATTGTGAGAGGCCTATGTCCAGCAGTGGACCGATAGAGGCTGATAATGAAAATGATGATGATGAATTGCTTGATTACAATGATCAAGTAATACTTTCGTTTCATTTCTTAAATAGTATTTAAATTAAAATAAGTGGTTTGTTTGGTGTTTGTTGTTTTATTAGAACCAGTAAAGTCCCCATAAACATAAAATTTTATTATATGCAAATCTTATTACAGAGGCTATCAGTCCCCTGGAAAGCGGTATTTACCTCGCGCGCATTCCTGGCGATTCTGGTCGCCCACATCTGCTCCAATTGGGGCTGGTATATGTTGTTGATTGAGCTGCCATTCTACATGAAGCAAGTACTCAAGTTTAACATGACACAAGTGAGTAGCATTCAATTCTTTGTTCAGATCTTGGCGATAGTCTTGTGAGGTTGTGCCATGGATGTATCAGGCCGGCTAGATCGGGATGATCGTGTAGAAAGCAGTAGTACACGTTTATAAGATCAGTTGCACAAACCGCACTTAATGCCATTGCGGCATTATTGACCTAGAGGAACCTAGGTCCCCGGTCGCACCAGCCCTTTCAGGATAATATCATAATGCAGGAGTAGTACTGACGATCATATTAGGTACCACTTTCTAAGTCCTCTAACGTATTTAGAAAAATGAACGTTACCAGTTAAAACTGTCTATTTGTTTTTTATTTCTTCAATGTGTCTGATGCCTCTCGTTTTATCAAGACAATTCTGATAATACATCATACCTTGCCATCCTTCAAGTCGTTCTGGCTGTAGGTGGGAACATAGAAATCAACCTATACAAATTGACAGATATATACAAACGTAACTGTGATTGGAGAACTTAGTTGGGTAACAAGCACACACACGTTTCAGAACGCAGTCACTACTGCTATGCCGTTCCTCACTCTGTGGCTGTTCAGCATGGCGCTGAGCAGGACTCTCGATTGGTTGAAGCAGAAGAACAAAATCGATACGACTCTTGCTAGAAAAATCGCCACTTTGTTTGGTAAATAAAAAATATCATTTATATTTAAAAAAAGATACACGATGACGGTTCCACTGTCGTATCTATGGTATTTAAGATTTTCTGTGCCCCACAATTTCGTCTGCGTAGAGTCCATCCGAAGAAAAAAAAAATTCGTGACAAAAACCACGAAAGGACATTTAAATGTCATATCTGTGATAAGTTTCAACCAAATCAGTTCGATATGTTTGCGTTACTGACTAACAGACATACACCTATACTGTTTATATCCTCATTGACTAACCACTGACGCAACTGAAATCATCTTGATGAAAGTTGGTATACATATAGTTAAAAATCAGAGTTCAACGTAGTTTACTTATTAATTCGAAAAAAAAACTTGAAGGAAAATGTAGCAATGAGGGCGGGGTGAAACATTGTATCAAAATCATGTAGGTGTGGATCAAATCATACGGACAGCTTGTTACAAACATAATGTTTAGAATTATAATTGGCTGTATTTTCTTTAGCCACTTACTCTTTAGGCGCATCCAGACAGAGCGGACAACGCTGAGGCACACACCAACCGCTCTGCTTTTCGCTGGTCCCTAGCGATAACATAGATAGAGAAGGGATGCCATACACAGTTATATGACGGCGCCTGGCCGTGTTGGAGACTAGGGAAGTAAAATGTGAAAGCTGTTCAATCTTTGTCTGCCCATTGTGCAGAGAGAAATTACTGAAAAAAGAGAGACAGAGAACGTACTGTATTTGCTGTCTCTTTCGACTTAGACGACCGCGTTCTAGGCTCGCTTCCACCTCTATCTATATTATCTCTATGGGCTAGTCGCTTAGTGTGGACGCGCCTATTCCTAGTTCACATATTGTTTCTGGTTTCATTTCAGGATCCTTAGTGCCGGCGGTATGTATCCTGGGGCTGTGTTTTGTGGGGTGTAACCGTATTGCCGCAGTGGTGTTGGTGACGTTGGCAGTAACGAGTGTTGGAGGCATGTTCTGCGGAATCCTCTCCAATCATATCGATATTGCGCCCAATTTCGCAGGTAATTTTCCCCTCGCTATTACTTTTCCATATAGCTTATATGTTTATAAATTGAACATTTAATAACACATCGCCCTGTTCTCAGCTCTAAGTTTTTATAATTATAATCGTTTTAGAATTTTTAACGCAAATTTGTAACGCTGCGATCAACGCATTTGTATCGCATTGTAAAATTTAAACAATCACGTGAGGACCAATTGTGTTTTATCTCTGTCTCATTTAACAAGACGTCATGCTTTTTTATAGAATAAGGGACAAAGTCAGGAGTTTTTTAAGTGCATACATTGGTATTCACTAATAAAATCTGTCCATAAACATACGCATAGAGGTCCTTCCGCCATTATCTCATTGAAAACACAACACTTTTCTAACAGGTCGCGCTGTGCTAACAGACCAGCAAAGCGTATAAGTTCCATTTCAAAGCTTTTTCAAAAGGAGCTAAATAGCCTCTCGTGCAAATGGGCCTAAAGATCTCTACTATCTATAGTATATACCAATATTATAAAGATTTCTACTATCTATAATCAATGATAATATCATAAAGATCTCTACTATCTTTAGTCTATACTTATATCATAAAGGTATCTACTATGTATAATCTATGCTAATATCATAAAGATCTCTACTATCTATAGTCTATACTAATATCACAAAGATCTCTATTATCTATGTTCTATACTAATATCATAAAGGTATTTACTATCTATAGTACATGCTAATATCATGAATATGTCTAATATCTATAGTCTATACTAATATTATAAAGAAGTTAAGTTTATTACTTTGTTAATGTTACAATCTTTGGGAATATTGATTAGATCATTAAAATTATTTCACTAACAGAAAGAATAAACTAGGCACGGGATAGCTCGTGTTTTTACATGGGGACACATGGGTGGTCTTTACAAACGAGTAGTTGGAGACTTTTGATGACTACCGGCGTCCATAAGCAGCTGCAGAATAGTTATGCAATTGCATTTTGCGTTGCCCTCCTCTCGTACTCCTTCCAAAGGACCACCGTTTACTCAAAGACCGTACGGAACGCGATGGTGAAGCTGTAAGTTTACGGCGCGCGGCGGTATCTTATGAGCGTTGCATCCGCCCCGGTCGTGCCGGCCCAATTCATCTGTAACACGGCCTGCAACTAAAAACCATTTATATCGCCAGGTACGCTGGTAGCGGTTACGAACACAGTGGCAACGATTCCCGGAATCATGGTGCCTGTGTTCGTCGGAGCGCTGACGGATGGAAATGTATGTATAAAATACTATTGTGCATTAATTTTTAACATAATTCGTTCGTATTCTTATAAAATTTAGTAAATTCGTGTATTTATTTTTAAATACACGTTTTGAGTATTTTTGTTGTTTTGTATTACTTAGTATATCTTCATATTAAATCCCAACTTTAAAAAAAGGAGGTAAAGCTCTGAAAAGGAACACACAACCAATAAGATCTCGTCCCATTCTCTTGGCTTCTTCAGCCAACTAAAATCAGGCAATATATATACTCTGTTACAATAAAATAAAATTTATCACCCAAGTTTCAAACGTGGCATATACTATTGAAACTAACACATTAATGATACGGTCTATCAAATTAATAGCCATACAGATCATGTAGATAACCATATTAAAATTGACACATAAGAAAGTGAAGACATCTTAACATTAATAAAGATTCTTCGAAATATAGGATATGAAACATGGCGTCAGCAAGAAATCATTATTTGTTTTATATTAAATCAGTTAATACAACTTGACAACGCCGGCACTTCGCATTCGTGGCATCCTGGCAGGAAAATATAAATTCCCGGGCGGGAAAGAAAAATACTATTTAATTATCATTTGGTGATGACAGATAGCATCCGCCATCATTCCGTCCTCCACGTCGAGAAAAAGGAGAAATGGTGTCATTTCTTCGACACCGAAGCACACCTTTAGTCTAACAGTCAAAGTTGACAGATATACTTTTTTGAAATGTTAAGTAGCAAAAACATAATTGCTACACTAGTCTGATTTTTATATCACAGTGAACATTCTATTCATGTTATAAGTTACAAAGTTGTATGTACATTTGTTATTATTCCACGTAAAAACTGTTGAACGGATTTGAATAAAATTTGGAACAAATGTTGATACAAATTATTCTTTTGGGATAATTTTATTCGTTACAAATCGTGAGTCACGTCTGTGTAACGTAATGTTATAAGTCCTCGCTTAAAAACTTAAGGCTCATAAGAGGTAGTGACAAGCGGCGTTGCCGCCGGATTACACTTACACGACCGGGGCGGTACTTAATTTTCCCGTCGCCCATGGAGAGGGTAAAGAAAACCTACACCCTCTGAAAGAACACAGAGCATCTGCATAACCTCTGTGCGGATATTTTTGGGCGTCACTACTCATTCAAAACACTCCGGCACCGACGGTTCACTTGCCGTCCTGTACTATAAAAAATTGCTTATACATGAGATCTACAAATTTTATAATATAAAACGCACATTATGTTTTCAGCAAACTATATCAGCTTGGCGCATAATATTCTTCGTGACCATCGCTCTGTACGGAGTGGAGGTGATAGTGTACACCGTCTTCGGTTCTGGTGAGCAGCAGCCTTGGAACAATGTATCATCACAAGACGGCAAACGAGAACCGCAAACTGACGTTTTACTATAAATTGCTACTTTATGAGAATAATAATTTATTTCTTATACACGTTAATGTATGCTGTCTTGTATATATAAACAATAGAGTTCAATGAAAAAAATTGAACACATTCAGCCTCGGTATAAGTAACTAATAAGTGCTAAAAAGATTTGCACCGTCGCGTCGCATCGCTGCCTGTCTTTGTACTTACTAATTATGCATACATTTTTTACAAATTTTTTTATACTCTTGATTTCTATAAGTCGTACTTTTGCTTTTAATTGTGTATGTTTGTAATAAGTACCTAGTCTACTTTCACACCTGGTCCGTAGATATATTTAATGTAACCTATTGTACTTATTCTGGCTTAAACTGTCTGGAGGCTAAAACACACCTTAATCTAGTTTTTGTCTTCCGCAACTTTTTTACTGTATTTATCATTACTTAGCTGTTAACTAATAAGTACTTAGTTCACTTTTACACCGACTACACGAATATATTTAAAGTAACAATGTATATATATCAAAGTTTAAAATGTCCACGCCCAAGATGTCTGGAGTCTAAGAGCTAAGACACAGATAGATTTTCAACTAGTTTTAAATTCAATTTAACAAATAATTTAGCTTTTAGAAAATTACTCGTAATCTTTGTAAGATAATGAAATTAATATTTATAATAATTATCACACGGATTAAAGAGTCAATAGTTATAACTTTTTGTATCATAATGAAGGTGTATACAACATTTAATTGTAAGGTTAATTTCTTTTAGGATTTATGCCACAAAAATTTTAAGCTTATTTATTAATTATATTTTGCCAACTTCAAGGGTTTATCCTTGAAGTTGACAAAATCTGAGCTCTGTAGATAATACTACAATGTTGTATAAAAAGATAATTCCACAAATTATGTGGCTCATCATAACATACTAACAATCATTTATCAAATTTTCAAAAAGTTCAATTAATGCGCAAATTTTCCATCTATTAGTTAGGTAGCTGCTTTTCGATTCTGAACTGATGCTGTGGAAGCGAAAAGCCCAATACAGCTTTAGGGGATGGCTATAACTGCTTGTCGGGCGGCGTGACTAGGTTTGGTGTCGAAAAGGAATCCGACCCACTCTCCCGCAGGTGGGGCTGATGCATCCCGATATGAGTTATATATATTAAGGTTATAATAGCTTAATAATATTAGTATTATTATGATCAGATAGACCCCGGGGTACCTCATCCCCCGACTCTGACGCCGAATATCTAATTTGCCTCTGCGCTGACATGAATGAATGGGTCATGGAGAGGATCATGACTGGGCTAGTAGTTCGATTTAAGTTAGATTTGTAGAAAAAGATTCAGTAATTATAAATGGACTAATTGGATTAAGAGATATGATAAATTTTAACAGGCTCCACAATTTACTACATTAATAATCTTATTAATTTGTTGCCTTATTAAAGCGGAAGAGGTTTTTGCATGTTTGTTTGAGCGCGCTAATCTCTGAAACTACAAGTCAGATTTGAATAGTTTTTGAGTATAATACGTATATACGTGAGGGAGGTTATAGACTACATGCCATGCCGCTAAGATTAACAGTACTGGAATTGCATGGGTAAAACCACAGGGTGTTGGAATATTATTATATACTTTTATAAAACGAAGAACAAAAAACATATATTTATTACATTTGGTATAAATTTATATTAATTTATATAGGTTGACCATAAATATATTATATATTTTTAATTGAGGCCTAAATCAAAGGCGTCGACTGACTTAAGTCCACTATTTTGTATTATCAGCGCAGGGAGCTGATAGTTTTAAGTACATATTTACACAAAATAAATTTAATATTGCAGTAACTTGAAGTTGTATTGTTACAATTCCCACTGTTATTTTACATAACTCACGGTATGGTTGGCAAATACTATATCGTGTATTGTATTCAGACTATACCGTGAGTTAGGATCTATCACGAATGCACTGACCACTTGGTAAACATAACACCACCCGTTGAAGCACGCAAAAGGGCCGCTCCCCCTGTTCAGCAGTAATAACAAAGTTAGATACTGTCCTTTGCCATACACATGCGGAGAGTGTGACCATACGTCCGAGGAACAAGAAATGTCAGATAAACTGTTTAAGGTATAGCTTTTAGCATAGATCTACCAATATTTGATATCCTTTAAAAAAAAAAAAAAATTATATTGAGCGCATTTATCAAGACAACGATGTTTTTTTAACAAAATCTTGCGTGCATTTCAATCGGTCAAATCATTCACAAGATGTAAGAATCTTACATCCGTACAATGGTGCATTACAGCCGCATTGGCCCGGGATGACCGGAGCGGTACTCTCGCGATGTCGCCGCAATGTGAAAACAACGCTTCGAATTTCGCGTGGTTTGTGAGTTTCCGTTGGTGTTGAAAATCAGTCACTGGGATAGGAGAATGGAAAGAAGGCAACACGTATACATAATCAAATATGGCCGGGGTGCCGGTAGTCATCAGTCATGGCTCCGAGTTCTACTTTGCCTTATACTATAAAAAATGACACCCACATATATATACATACAAATGGACGGACGTCGCTCCATGATTGGTCCGAATAGACTTCTGGGCCCTCAAATTGAATGTATATAACATGTAACATGGCCACCCTAAGGAAAGACAAATACACATTTTAAAAAACAAGTGAAAGTAGTTTGATATTCATACTGTACCTAATATACACAATAGTGCTCCGTACATGTGACATTCGCATACATCTATACATATCAAGAGCAAAGTCACCAGCACCGGACTTAAGCCTAGACCTAGATTAAATTTACTTATAATTTATAATACTTTACTAACAAAGATTAAGGGTAAATGTTAAAAATGTGTTTTGATTTTAGATATTATAAAATTGTAATTTATTTAATTTTATACGGACTATCTTGTACGAAATAGAGATTTGTTATTATTATTAAAACTGTTCGTTTGTGTTACAATTAAGCTACTTTTACGCATCGGACTAGTTAGATAATTAAACAAACCGCGATAAAATCCATATAAATAGTTTTAATGAAATGAGTAACACGTGCGCAAACTTTAGACATCACTATGTTTGTCTGTATGTTACTTTTTTCTTCCTCGGGTATTGTTGTATCAATTCGTGAAAACCGCAACGAAATCGTAGGTGTACAGCCATCTATTACAAGAGGTCCCTCCATTGTATGCCACTCGACCCGCCCCCTCTAGAAAATCTACGAGTATCCCTATGTAAGCTATGCATGATGGGCCAGCCCATCACCATAGTCTCTGCATATCAGTCAGATTCAAAACCACTACTAGTTAGTGACCTTGACGCTATTTTCGAAAATTTAAACGCATATGACCCAATTAGCTAAGATTTGCTGGGGACCTCAGCGCCCACCACGTGACCTGGGGCAATAGATATAACAACAGTCGCGGGAATGTTCTTAGAAAATATGTCGATGATCGTAACATCATCGTCAACGCTCCGTATATCCCAAACCATTATTCTCAGAACAATAATGGGTATACCTTCACCGAATACAATCGATATAGAACTGGTTAAAAACATTTCACTCGTCATCAAGACGGCTGAAACGTTACACGAGCTTTATCGGACTATAGACCCGTTTTAATAGAAATAGGAGATGATAGATTTAGTAAAAATATTAAAATAATGAAAAAGATCATCGACTATAAATTACTAAAAGATAATTTATCAAACGACAAAAGGCCGTCACCGAACTCTGTAAATCGTCCTTAAAGTTGAGAATAGGGGTTAATGCGGAGAAGAATAAAACCATACTCTTCTCAATAAACCACCCCTCGCATAGACAAGGAAACATGCCTCCCATCCTGCTCTACGGTAATGAGATACCTAGAGCAGACGCGGTGAAATACTTGGGAGTCACTCTCGATAGGTCGATGAGCTTCAAGAATCACATACATAACGATCTGAAAAAGAGACTTCTGAAAGAGAGAATGTTAATAAGGGCAACCAACGGATAGCAGTTTTTAGTCGGTAGTAGCTATCGCTTCACGACCTGAGTCCGACACAACCTTCAGGCCCCCCTTGGGTCGGCTGGATGGTGCATAAATGCATTTTTCCTGTTAGAACCAATATCATATACACCGCTCGTACCGGTCGAGCGATGAAACCTTACATATAGTGACACAATTATAACACATATGACTGACAGAATGACAAACTCACACACCGCTTACGGAAACGAGGCCGGGTTCGAATCCGTAAGTTGAGAGCATAGATTTATAGAGATAAAATAACGCGAATTTAGAGAGCTCTAATAATACGGCTTTTTGCTGATTTGTAGCGCAAATCGACCCCTCCCGTTAAAGAGAGGGGGGGGGGGGGGTGAGGAGGCCGGCCTCCTCAGATAAGGCGAACATTAAACGAGCTCCTCACTTCCGCCATATAAAGAGCAACCTCACGGCGCATTTCTCGAACGTCCGTATCTACTATATGGCTCGCTGATGGGCTGATGCTTCTATTTTCGCGCTGTAGTATATGATACAGCAGATGCCCTTTACTGGTGTGCAGCTATTGTCGTCCTTGGGATGGTTCTTACTGCGTTCAGTGCAGCCCCAGTCTTTACCAACAGCTGATTTATCCGACATTCATATCACACACACATTTTATGAAATTTTAGCGGGCATATGGAACAAGGGGCGACACCTGTTGACGTAGAACTCGAGGGAAGGAACCTTCCACATGCTGTACATCTGCTTGGATAGATGGGGCAGTACTTTTGCTACTTTAAGGATGGCGAATACTAAAAGATGACGCTGTGGCATTTGCTTTTGCGGTACTTGATGAATTTTGTTGAGGATTAAAACTGAAATATCTTTTTATAATAGTCACTTTGTTATGAGATAACGTTTGCACGAGTACTTTAATTTCTCCTTTACTTAGAGTTTCAGTCAGTGAGTTAATTTTAAGAACAAAAATAACGAAAGCGCAACTGTATGTGTGGCCGTTCGTGACGTCACACCCCGTTTTGATAACTGTATAAGTAGAAAATAGACAGTTACATCCCTAAACATCAGGAATTCTGGAGTTAATTGTCCCAGCAGTCCCTTCATTACACTACACGAAACATATCAATTTATAAATAATTAATGATACAAAAATAAATAAATTAAATATAAACAAAATCATTGTAATTTTTCGTAAAATAATTATTGTACTTGTATGATTGTATTATAGAGGGTGAGAAAGGGCAACGCACTGCCTTAACCTTGCCAATGTTAATGAGTGTTATTGAGCACCAAATGGCTTCGATGGCCATCGGAACCTTTGTCCCTCTACGCAATAAAAATCCGAATATCCTCTATCGTATAAAGGCTTGAATTTCTCATTTGTCTCCTATATTGTAAATTTTTTTATATATTCCGTGGCCGTGCCAATTTAAACAACTTAAATATTTGAATTAACGTTCGTGTAAGACGGAGACAAAACGAATTATAGAATTTTTTGACGACTACCAATATTCGTTTGTAATGTAGAGAAATAACAACTTAGCTTGGCTTAGAAATAATTTTGTTAACAGTGACGGCGCTAGGAGCATCCGATATATTGAACATTGTAGCAGTCGAGAAATTTTATAAATCTATTAACATTACTTTTTACATATTTACAGGTGTTCCTAAGAGTATTGACGAATCGTCAAGACTCTTGAGAATAAAACAAAACAACATCATTTCAAAGCCAGGCCTTGGGAGGTACGCCTCGATGAAGGACAAAATTGAAAACCTTTTTTAGATCTCGTAACACAGGTTGGCCTCTTGCTCTGAGAAGCTCTACTATAATTCCGCCCTTCCCCGGAGCCTTTCACGTTTTGAGCTGCGCAAGAGATAGAGTAATCTCACTCAAGCTGACGTTCGGAAGATCGCGTGACAAATGTAGTGTTAGGTTTACACGCGGATCGTTGTTTAGGTTATCGGGATAATCGGGGGCTTCGACTTCAGATAAAATCTCAGGCTTAGAAGAAACGGTAACCCCAGAATCAGTCCTGACCTGTGTCAGATGACTTGTTCCAAGCTTCCCCACAAAATCCTTCGACCCTCTATTCTGCTCAATCGCTTGGATGACCCGTTGCGTATTTGAGCAGCGAAGTGACATCGGTAGACGTAAAGTCTTCGTGTGCTCTGCGTTCCTTCATAAGTCCAATCGTCTCATCCGAGACTTTAGCCTTTCCACTCGTATACTTACTCTTACAGTATCCTTCACCCACGTCCCGCATGCAACTCATCACGCCGCTCTTGGCCTCGTAAATTGCCGTTATAGTTTCCGACGTATCTGGGGGATTGAACCGGTTTTATAATTCCAGTTGAAATTTTTCGGTACCTGCTGTGGTTCGCTGAAAATTAGGTCGGAGTGTTGACTGTACTAGTCGGACACGCCCGCGTCGAAATCACGGAGACATCCCTAAATATATGCTTTCGCTCCGTCGTAATAAAGTCTCTGTGGTGTAACGGTGCGGGTGTCGCCTGTTAAGATCGTTAGCCGCGTGGGGTCCTGGGTTCGATCCCTAGGTCGGGCAACTGTTATTAAATGAGAAACGTTTAATAACAGATTATTCTGAGCACGCATTACATTGTCCGGGATTGGAATGTGCCCAAAGTGGTCACAGGCTTTTGCCCCCTATGACATCATGGGCCTCAGTACCTTGGTTAATCGTGGGTGTTCTAGTATATCTACTCGATTTACGAGTTGTGGATGTAATAGCACACCTCTGCCTACCTCTTCGGGGATAACAGGCGTGAAGGTACTACTATGATAAAATCAATCTCGTTCCTTGTCACAGTATCGGGGCTCTGTCATGTCCACTTCCCATGGAGCCTCTTCTTAAAATAAGGTTCCCATCCTCACCCCTTGCCACGAGCGCAAAGGCGCCGCCATATTTTGCTCTTTTGTCCCTCTTCATATAAGAGGGGTGCAAAGAGCCACCACCTGCTCGGTTCAATTGGCTTCGCCCACGGTGTCTCGTCTCACATCACTCCTGGCTATTGAGCCGCCCCGCCACGACAAGGCTTGAACCATGGTGTGGTCACTGAAGCCTTAATAGGCTAGTGCCCTTTGACGACTTTTACGTCACCCTGGGCTTGGATTGAGCTTGGGTTTGGAGTGTGGGGTATTCTTATTTTTATTTAACTACTTATAGAGGCATTCGTCTATAAGTAGTTAAATAAAAATAAGGAGTACGCCAGGGAATTGTGTCGCAAACTCTCTTCTTTCTACGTGTTGAATTTCGAGTGGGATCGAAATTCATACTAGTGTGTTGGTGTTGGATAGTTTCGGGGAAAAATAGTTGACGAATAGTAAGCAAATGACATTGTAAATGGGAACGGCTGAAAACTCATAACTTTCAGTAATTCCCGTCGCGCTCGATCAATCCCTATCAGGTGCGTTTCTCTAGCCCCTCCCCAAGTTCATATATAATATTACAGTATCCACTGACCCAGGCAGTAATATATTGCTTTTAAAGCTTTTGATCAGCCACATGTCGCAACGATTTGAACATGTAAATGAGCTTTCTGGTTCTCGTTGCAAGCAAGTCGATATGTGGCTTCCATGTAAAAGTAAGGAGAACACTTAAGTATTTAATAGTAGTTGTTCTTTCTAGTTCTGCACATTAAAACATTGAGTTACTTTCTGTTTTTTTCTTCAAAGCAAGTGTGCAATTTCAGCTGGAATAACCCATCAGGAATGTGGCCACTCGATATACCAAACGTTATATCACTAGACACCATTTTTAAGTTTTTGAGATATATTTTTGTGTAAAAGTGCTTGTGATGTGTAGGAGTAAAAACATTTTGTAAATAATATCGGTTCGCTATAGCAGTCGAGTACTAAAATAAGATGTAATACATTACAGAATGTGAGGGTTGGATTATTACGTGAGAAGATTTGAATTTAAAACCACAATGTAAGTAGCATGCAATTAGATGCTACAACTTCTTTATCAAGTCGGTTTAGTAATACAAATTGTGCATCCCCAATATCTCTAAACATCGTTTCAGAAATTTTAAACTTTATAAAGTAAAATAAAAAAGTAGTTGAATAGAGTGGGCCCGTAGAAGGGCTCCGATTTCTCGTTTGTGCTTCTATACTACGAAAAAAATAACTAGGTATTGATGTCTTCAGTTTACGCGAATGTTAGTCATTATAATAAAACTACTTTTACGGATTTTATCGCGGTTTATTTAATTATTTATTTAGCCCGACGTTTCAGAAGCTTTACAGCAACCATGGCCACGGGTGGACTGAGAAGGCCGCCCTTCAAACTGTACCACTTTAAAATGTTCCATAAATATATCGGCAACTATGGGAGATGTAGGAGATCACATTGCAACTGCTTGCAAAGTGAGGCTGTGTTGTAATGTTTTGAATATTCCAAACATTTCTTGATACTACTTTAATATATTCTATTTGTAATCATGTGAATGGAGACTTACATCAAAATTGGTTATCGTTTCATTGTCGTTGAGATGTTAATGTTTAATCTCTTCTACAAAATGTTAATAATACTTTGTATCTAACATAAAAGTTTTCAATCAATACGTTCTCCCGTACGAAAACGAAGTGTTTGTCGACCGTTCACCAGGTGGGAAGACGATCTCCGTGCCGTAGCCGGACCGGGATGGATTGGCCTATGTCCAGCAGTGGACCGATATGGGCTGATAATGATGATGATGATAAGCTAGTTTGTTAGTAATGGCGACAGGGGCCAACCGCGGTGAGTACACAGACTGTAGATTTTTCGACGCGGCGGTGTTTAATGTCTGCTACATGCTCTTTGGCGTGAGTTTTGATTGATCTTTTTGTTTGTCGTATATAAGAGTACAGTAGTCTTGCGACATGTTGTGCCAATCTATAAGTCGATGAATCGAACTGGCTTCCTATCGGACGTAGAAGAACATTTAATTATTGCACTTTTGGTAGCCCATACAGTTTAGTAGATTTCGAAAAATTGACACCAGGATTCAGCGTATCTTAATTGTCCTTGAAGGGATCACTGGTGATATTCCGAACTTTTTTGGTGGGGTCGCTTGACCTTTCGGTAGGTTCATCCGTTAAATAGTGATGAAAATTAATAACATTCTCTTAAATATACGAAAACAAACATTAAAGTGTTTGTAATTTAACAATTGTTATCATCACCAGAGGGATTGAGAGGTGATCCGTCCTCCGCCGACTCCCACGTTAGAGGTAGCTCGCGGGCGGTAGCTAAAATTTCATTGTACATGGGGCCCTTAAGACTAGAGGGGCTGGAGGTTGCAGCCACCCTAAGCTTCCCTCCCCGAAGTATCGAGACACCAATCGTCGTAAAATTTCTCGGCGAGCTTTCGTATGGCACTTGGAGGAGGTAAGTGACTAACTTAGTTTGGTTTCTAAACAGTTTAAACAGGGTCAGGGCCTCAATGGTTCGGATTGAAATTCTTAATATTCAGCATCGGATGTTGTACGATTTTGTATCCCAGTGTTGTATATAAAAATTCCAGCGTAAGGGTTAAAGCGTTCAGCAAATGCGGAGTTAACTTTCACATTTGGACTCTGAAAATACGCTGATCTGCGCAGGTCTCTCATAATGTAAGTTAGCGTTCGCGCCCCATCAGACAATTTCGCAATGTGTTCTACAAAACGTAACCTCTCATCCACGAGGACACCCTAACATTTAACAACATTAACTCTCGTAATATGTATGCCTAATGATTCAAGAACCATCTGGTCTGGGAGTTTCGATGAGCTAGCGGCAGACTTACCGAAACAAATGTAATTGCTTTTTTCGGTGTTAAGAGTCAGCAAGTTGTGTCTGAACCAAAGACTTTAGATTGTCATGCCATATTCCGCAGTCAACACTGAGTCCAATTACTTCCTTAGAAAACAACTACAGCATCGTCCGCATAGCAGCATATGTCGGCAATTGGAAAATATTACACATATCATTATGCGATCTAATAGCAATAGAGCTCTTCCCTTGGCTCTGTCTTACACATACTGTCCCATTTTTACACCAGCAGGAGTGGTATCCGTAACGTTTACATTTACTGCGTGCCTCACGAAATATAATACAGTTCTCCTTAGTTAGCCTTTCGTTGAAACAAATCTTCTGCACTTGTCCAGGTACCTCAATATCAACTGTGTTGATGTTCTTCTTAATTTTGGAGGCTTTTAGAAACTCATCACGTTTCGACCGATGGTGAAAAGTCACTACGATGGGACGGGGCATCTCGTGAAGGTTCGTGTAATTGTTCTTACGGTTCCGGATTCCCATTTTCATGGCCAAGTCAACGTCGAAATCCTTAATCTCTGCATCCACCTTCTTAACTGTTAACAGCACAACATGCTGATGATGAGATCCTCGGAGGTTTTCTCTGGAATGCCGGCCAGTTCAATTTCATTGCGCAGTTGCAATTGCATTTGCGATTTCTTCCCATATTAAATATGAGTAACAGTGGCCTTAAGTACATCGATCTCCCGAGTTTTTTGTCCAGAAGTTAAATGTGTGAGACCTTTTACTTTATCCTCTAGCACTTCTAGGCGCTCGTTGCAGGTTATAAGGGACAGGGTGCCATCCAAAGAGATGCCTATAATAATAATACTTCTAGTCGCTGTTCAATGGTAAAAAACTCCTAAGTGAGCCGTTGCCTGAGATTTTTTTCGTACAGTAGTGAAATTGCAATCGATCTCAGAGCGCACAGGCGTGTTATCGCCAACTTTCTATTGACTGGATATGTAGTCGCGACATTCCCACTTGCTTTTGTTGACGGCAGATATACCACTTTTTGATACAGAGTGGGCTGCACATTTTTTCGCACGAACGTAAAGATCATTTGGCGAAGTTGGCATCTTTAAAATATTTAAGGCATCCGGAAACATTTCATGTTTTATATAGTTATTTACGTTAATAGTCAAAAATAGTAAGATAAACGATATACCTTTAAATTTATATTTATAACGTACGGTATAATCTAGCGATGGCGCGGAAACCTCAGCCTTTCCCACGTTGTGTTTAGGTGCGCTTTTACGTTGCACAAGTGTCGACAGTTGATGATTACCCGGCAGTTGTTTATAAGTCACTGATTATTCGCACAAAATTAGACTAGATTACGTAGTGCACAGTTTTTATTATTGGTTCAATCGTTATAAAAAGTATTTAAAGCACTGAAATTATTTAGAAGTCAATATACATTACTTACAATTAACTAAATTTACGGAACGACAACAAGGATACGTTATCGCTTATACATAGGTTATTAGATATAGGTTGAAAGGATTTAACATTATTCACAATAAGTTCTACAGAAGACCCAAGATAAATAACCACTATGTATTGCCTTTGTGAACTATGAGAAAGCTTTTGAAACCTTGGCACCTGGGTGATACGTAAACGTACTG
The DNA here is from genome assembly GCA_017140195.1 of Eumaeus atala. Taxonomy (NCBI): domain Eukaryota; kingdom Metazoa; phylum Arthropoda; class Insecta; order Lepidoptera; family Lycaenidae; genus Eumaeus; species Eumaeus atala. Next base: position 275,712 of record JAFELO010000864.1, read on the forward strand.
CAATGACTATATGAAACTGTCTTCAAGTTCTTATTGACTTCAGTAGGTCAAAAAAGATTAATATAAATGCATCGAGAGGTGTAACATGAAGACTTTAGTTCCTTAAAACTATTAAGTATGCGTTGGAAGTCCTTATGAATTTAAATTGAACAGAATGTGACACAAACATCAAGGATGGGTACCTCTGCCATCTTCGTTTCTTTGATAAGATTATCCTGTTAGCTGAGTCATTAGTACTTGCAGAAAAAGTTTAACAGCTTTAAAGAATCATCTCGGCGTGTTGGTTTTAGGATTTACTTAACAAGTTAAAGTCATGTTCAAAGTGCACGACCATCTGTGATCGGTAACCGTCGATGGGACATAACTCTCGAAGCCATCAATATGTCTAACGTGGACAGCTAAAGCGATTACGAAGACAATACTTCTAGTAGAAAGCTGACAGAAGGATTCAGTTCGTTTAGCATCATTCCGGTAGCTTAGCCACATTCTGGTCATCGTCTTAGAGCTCAGCGTTACGTCGCCTATATCGCTTAGCTGGAAGATAAAAGCTCGAGCTTTCTCCAAGATAATGCGGCGGCCAATACCTGGCCTCTAAATTAAAAAGTGATCCGCAAGTTTGCAGTAGCTCAACGCTATATCGGACGTGCTATGCTGGTCGTTTCCTTGTCCGATTTGTTTTGTAATGAAATATACATTACGAAACAAATCGGTCATCACGCAAAGAATAAGCTCGCTAAAGTAGAGATAGTTACATTCTCAGGAGAACAGATGGTAGATAAAAGGAGCCAGTAAGGTACTGTAATGGAGGCTGAAGAAGACGACGTGTTAGTAGATCATTAACCAGGTGACGTTGTGACAATTTAATTCTATAATAGGACTTCTGGGGATTATTTTATTATAGGCTTAGTCAGATTATTAAATACATTTACTTAATGATGGTCTCTCCGTATTCACAATCAAGAAACCTTCAATAAAATAATACCCGAAACAAGCAATTGAATAAATCCTGTTTTTGCTAACCGTTAGTAAAAAGCTAGGGAACGAGGTCTTATCTTGACCGTTGTCCGAGACTTCTTGTTGCAACCCGGCGAAACTCGTTTCCTTATATATTTGTAAATCCAAACCACTAATTGTTCATACATGGTTCTTCAATCCTTTAATTCAACAGGTGAAGATTATAGCGACATCATATCTTCATATTAAATCCAACCGAAAAAAAAGGAGTAGAACTCTGAAAAGGAACACACAACCAATAAGATCCCGTCCCATTCTCCTGGCTTCCTCAGCCAACTAAAATCAGGAAATATTTATACCCTGTTTACAATAAAATAGTATTTAACACCTAAGTTTCACACGTGGCATATACTATTCAAAATAACACAGTAATAATACGGTATAAGGGTACTTTAATGCGCGTCTGTTGTGCTAACACAAAATGTTGGATTATACGCTATAAAACGTCAGTCAAGTGGAAGTTAATTCGAACACCGAGGGTTCTGTACCAACGAGAGTGGGAGGTACGAACATGACAAATTATGAAAATCATCTAATTTACAAATATAAATTTCCCATTGTTCATTTCTGTGTTTTATCTACAAAATACAGTGCTTCGAAGTTTTCCTAATTTTTGGTTTGGATTAACTCACTTCTTGAGAAAGTTCATGATTTTGGGTTGCTGAGAAGTACCAATAAGTATTTTTTGACAGAAAGACATGTGTCTTTACGAACAACACAGCGGAACAGTAAGGATTCCTTTAATTTTTATTTTTATTTTATTTTCGGGGGGACCCATTGCTGCTGACAATGCTATTACATGTAGAGGCACATTTACATCCTACGAGGGAAAACTTTTGTGTCTTATAGTTAATAAGGGAATTTATCACTTTTAAATTACGGGGCGTAATCTTGAATTACAATACCTAAGGAATTAATTATTAATTATTATTATTCAACACATTTTTATAAAACAGAAATTCTATATGTATTTATATAATAAAAGTGAATGCATCTACAGTAGTGTGTATCATATTATTTAATTATAATAATACAATCTAATGCATATTGTATTAAAATATTACCTATTTCCACATAGTTCCAAAGAATTCAGAAATAAATGTTTCCTAAGTGACCCTAAATATTATATTAGAAGTGGGAATCTTAACAATTGTGAGCAGACAAAAGTTGTATATATAAACCGCAATAGCAAATCACATTCCACATCATTCTAGTGCTTTAAAGGTTCGATTGTGCTTAAAGGTGTATTGTGTAACTCAGCTGTTCTGTTAAAATCTTCAAAAATAAAATTGATACTTGTGATTTTTACGTGATATTGTAGTGGCCACCAGTTCCTATTGCACCCAAAACTCTTCACATCAACAGTGAGTAAACAAAGTAGAAAGTAATAAAACTGAAAATAAATTTCACATCCATTAGAACAATATATCTAGTTGCTTAATTTTCACAATATAAAAAAACGCTGACATATATATAAGTTATAATCATTACAAATTTATTAATGCGGTAGACTTATCTACTAGATCTGATATATAGTAGTATCTTATTACCATAGATATCGGATATGTCCTAATTTATATGTTATTACTACTTAAGGATGCATATGTTTGATATAATGTGCATGTTAATAGGTAATGGATTGAATCAAGTAGATAATGGCTACTAAATAACTACCAATTTGTCATTTCGTACGTCCATATAAAAAATATTATTCTTCCTATTGCACATAAATTAATTTGTAAATTATAAGATATTGGTATACAAAGTACAAGGTACACTGTCATACTGTCATTCTAAAGCGTCGTTGATTGTACATCAACGAATTTCTTTATAAAGTACACCTTACGAGCATGATTTTACCAATTGCATAATTTGACACTGCATTTCTTTTTATACGGACAGTTTTGAGACGCTGACTTTGTATCTTGGTTTTTCTTATTGAATTTATATAAGAACAATATTTTATTGAATTTAGGTATTCCCTTTTTCTTCTTTCTCGGGAAGAGCTCTATACATTGGTGTAAGCCTGGTGAAGATCCGGTTACAAAATTTTGAAAAAATCCATCGCATATACATAATTAATGTTAAAATCAGTACTACATAATTTATTTCTTTCATAGATGTACTCCTGGATAACGCTACTTCTGTTAATAACTATAATTTATATGTTGCTTTTAATTAAGAAATTGAGGTTTGCCAAAAATCTAAGACATCTTCCATCCCATTCATATTTGGCAGTAGTGGGAAATATGCATTTATTACTAGGTGATGGTAAAAGTAAGTACAAAAAAGTGATTTAGCTTTGTGCCATATACAAATTTTTATTTTATTCCTGCTATGTGTGAGAATTTAGTTTAGTTAAGTTATAAACAAATAATTTGGGTCTGGTTTATGCATATGTGGAATCGCCAAATAAACTACTTTGTGACTGACCCAATCACTAAAGTGATTCAGTGATCTTTGGTGTAACTTTGGTCCTACATGCACAGATGTTTTTGAAATGAACTTGTGACGTAGACTAAGCCCAATGGAAACGGGTGGACCCAGTTTCAGAAGTGGATAAAGGTAGGTACTTCTATACACCCAGCTGGGATATCGATCATTTTTGGCTCACAGACAATTGACAAACCGAAAGAAACGAGATAGCACAGCTGTCAATTTGCGGCGGTATCATGTGGACGAATACATCCCTGGACATACGACCTGGCTGTCGTGGCATATCCACAGCCCTTATTGAATTCACTAATAATTTTTTATACTTCCGAGTGTTTTAACATATATCATTGCATTTTAGGTTTGTTTAGATTATTGAATGATATATCAATTAGAACGAGTGAAACTGATCTTCCGTTTATCATGTGGATGGGAATTACCCCAATGATTGGTAACTATGATTTATGAATACGTAAATGTTGTATATGTATTAGTTGCGTAAGCATATTTTTTATGCCGGTGTTTTTAGAGTTGCACACAAAGAAGAAGATATATGTGAAACGTCAGAAGAAACTCAAAATAAATTAAATAAATAAATAATATCTATTAATGTATATAATATACTAATAGATGTAATATATAATATATCTTTAATTGATATGAATAAAAGAGAGGTTTCTTATATATACTAAATGATTGAATGATCGCTTAGATCATTATTAAGTGGTCTAAGAACGAACGTGATAATTCGCTGGCGGACTAGAAATATTTAATTTACGTGCGCCTGCTCAAAATATTATACTTAATCGATGTTTTAGCTGTTAGTGATCCAGAGGATGGTAAAATGTTACTCAGTGCATCTGTGGAAAAGTCTGATATGTATAACTGTACCAAGATATGGCTCGGAGATGGCATGGCTACTGCCCCAGGTAAGGCGTACATTTATTATAGTTTTACCATGGAGAATGGCGCGATCAATACCACCACATTTTTATATACTATGAAGACTTGATTCGACCCTCTGTTTACAGTATTGAATGTAATATTTGATCTTTAATCAGCAGTGGCAGTCCACTGCCACTGCCACTGCCACTGCCACTGCCACTGCCACTGCCACTGCCACTGCCACTGCCACTGCCACTGCCACTGCCACTGCCACTGCCACTGCCACTGCCATTGCCATTGCCATTGCCATTACTATTATTATTACCCAAAGCTTCGTCTACACACACGGGGCACAAAGACTACCAGAGCACACACACATTTAAAGAGTAGGCAATTAAGTAAGGCAGTATTCTGATATTCACATTCATAGGCTCGTTTTTCATATTTATATAAATTTATTTATATTTTCTTTTATTCTTATTTCGCATATTTATGTATTCTATTCTTTTCTACTTTATCTTTAATTTTTTGATGTACAAGTAGGTACATATTTATTATTTTATTTCTATTCTATTGTAAATTGGTTTTTGCTATAACTTGTCATTTCCGATGTCCTAGCGCATCAACTATTATTCGAAGCATTTTTTTATTGAAATCTTTGAAGGGTTTCTCAAACTGATTCAATATAATTTTATCGTAGGTCATATATGGAAAAAGAAAATAAAGATGCTGGGAGGAACATTCTCAAATGCGGTTGTCAATAGTTATCAAGACACGTTCAATGAGCAGGCGAAGAAATTAGTTGCGAGATTGCGAGCACACGTGGACGGCGAACCATTCGATGCCATGCCACTCATCGCTTCCACAACTTTAGAGTGTATCTGCCGTAAGTGTTATTATTATTTTAAACCTACGAGAATATATATTTTACTAGCATTACGCCGCAGTTTCACACACGTAATTCTGGGTCTACTAGTCGTAGCGTCGGGATATAAAGCCGATAGCCTTCCTCGATAAATAGACTTAAAATAATTTTCGAATTCCTGAGCTTAGGGCGTTCAAGCAAACAAATTCTTCAGCTTCATATTATTAGTATAGATAGATGACTCGGCAGGATGTTTAAATTAAGCAAACACAAAATAAAAGTACAAATGGATTGTCATTTTAAGTAATAAACGTGTTACTCGTTTGTTATGTAGAAAATTATCATTCAGCTGAACTTAGTCATAATTTTGTTAATACCCAAACAGAGACGGCGCTGGGAGTATCAAACATATCGAACATTATTTCAGTGGAGGAATGTTATAAAGCTATTAATATATCTTTGAAGAAAATATTGGAGCGAGAATTTAATATTCTGTATCATCCAGACTTTATATACAAACTTACGAGAGCCTATAAGGAGCTAAAACAAAATGTAGATATGCTAGGAAATATATCTGAAATAGTAAGTGAAGAAGTATTAATTTATTTTTTTAACGCTTTCGATTTCGTTACTGCCAAAGAATAGGAAATTGGAAAACAAGCATTCCTGTGATGAAGTTTTGAAGACTTCCTTGTAGTTTGAATTCTTCATGCCATTAGAGTTTTATTTTTATCTAATATTGTTAAAACTGCAGAAATAAAACCAAATTAAATATTTGTAGTAAATCGTATTAATGAGGTCGATACTACTCGTAGGATAAAGGATGTTGGTTTGTCCTAGTTAAAGGAACCACATAGCATAGATATATAAATAAATGTTTATTTACTAAAGCCTACAATGTCATCATTACATCAATATTGGCTTCGACAATACACCACGTCGTTAGTGAACAACTCAATTCTCGACTAACTGACGCGTTAGCTAAGACTGCCCTAACTGTCCTTAACTCTATTCTTATGTTCCGCCAGACGTGCTCCCCGCTCGGCCATACCCACGTCTGCTTCCATTCAACTCTTACCAAACAGTTATCCTACATATTTGTTTTTATAATTATATATTTTTAAGATAACGGAAGACTTACTGACCAACTGGAAGTAGATCTTCCATTTTTTAGGCATTATATCACTAAATAAGATTTTCGTTAGACGTGTTTCATCTTCATAAATATTACCAAGTAGTCATCCGTCCCGGCTTCGCCCGTGAACAACATGCTGTATACGCTGTAGTCTCCCTCGGGAAACTCATGAATCCATGAGTTTACATCGCATTAAAATCAGTTCAATACATCTTGAGGAAATTACACTTTAAATATTTACATACATATTTTGGGAACTTTATTGTGTAACAAATAGATATAATGGGTATGACAATAACAAAACACTATCGTGCTCGTCAGTTGATGGAACGATATTAATATAAATGATTCATTGCAGATAATAAAAACACGTGAACAAAAACAAGAAGCAGAAAAACTAACAAACAAAAGTAGAGACTTCACTGATGATAGGAATGGTAAGTCTTGCGATAAATTAAATAACGACGAAATTTCGTGCCCTCTCTTTGTTAGGCTTGCAGAAACGATATTTCTGTTACAGAGTATTCAGGAGTCGAATATAAAACATATTTGGACATTTTGCTGGATATGAATTTGTCTGAAGTGGAACTGAAGTCAGAAGTTAACACAATCATATTAGCTGGTCAAGAGACAATGACAACTGAATTGTTTTTCACTTTTTTAGTTATCGGCAGTCGAAAAGATGTGCAAGATAAGTTATATAATGAGTATGTTTAGAAAGAAAATAGTATTTTGTTATAAATTGATTACTTAGAGTTCTAACATTTATAGATAAGCATACATGTCACGGAGACAGAATCTTCCATCGTTAAAGCAAGTGAATTCATTTGAATAGCTTATTTTTATTACAACAACACTAAATGAAACAAAATCGGAATAAAGATAAAAAGATTTTATAAAACGTATGGTTCCAGAAAACTGTTTTTTTGGCTAAGAATGTTGTGATCGAGATCGGGCTGTGATAGGGGCTCGAGAGTCCAGAAGAAGCTCTCGCTACCCTCAAAACCAACGAGAATATGTATTTTGAACCAACGAGAATATATATTATGAACCCCAGCGGTGTCCCTCCTGTGACCCCACCACATCTGGGAAAGCTTACCCTCAAACAACACTTTCATGCCTCGCATGACACTATCTGCAAAAGAGTCGGCAGCATTCTACCCTCGTGCTATCCAGCACGGTAGGAATAAATTTTGAGAGTAAGAGGTCTGCACTAGGCAGGACAATCAGCCATCGCGTGGCTTACCGTATCCCAGCGTACGCTAAAATGGTTCCAACCAACAGCACACGAAATTTAATTTCTTCCCAGAGAGAGTACTGTTGCATATCTGTCAAGATATTTACATAGTCTGTATTGTGATGACAGACATCAGCTGTCATAGCCTGTATTACTTACTTACCACGTAATACTCCTCTTACGAGTACGATGGCAAGCTATAACACATCTCGGAGCTACGCATCTAAGGTGTCCTCATCACTGTCGTACTGGTATGTGTCCATTATGTACACATGTACAATAGTATGTGTCCATTTTTTAGAATAGTCACACAGCCTTCCGTATGTCATCCTGACGTAAGCATCAACACATATGAGTAACATATATACAACACACATAACAGCTACAATCTGAGCTTTTGGTTTTTTTACGCTTGTTGTTAAATTTTGGGTCATTACATATAATTAATTAATAATTACAGGATGCAGGGTATATTCGGCGATTCAAAGCGTGATGTTCTTAAGGGAGATTTGGATCGTATGGTTTACTGTGAGGCTGTCATCAATGAGGCTCTCAGATTGTACCCAGCGGCACCCTTTATACTTAGAAAAGTAGAAAGGGATTTCAAAATTAGTGAGCGATTAATTATTCTTCATACTGACGTATAAAGATGTCTCAATCATTTTCAATCAATTTCATCATCATCATTATCAGCCTTTATCGGTCAACTGCTGGACATAGGCCTCAATGAACGTCGACTAACATATAGCCGATATGAAACACCGACATGTTACAAAATCTGCGGTCTGTGAGCATGCTGAAGTTGGCCCCCGACATTACATTAGATTTGGTAAAGTAATAAAGATCCTTAGTAGGGAACACCGATTCCTTCCAGGGATGATCCGTGAGGCCATTGAAACTAAAAAAAACATCCAAATTTCAATAGAGAAGATGGCTGAGTTCTTCCCTCTGATTGGGATCCAGTGGTAAACATAATCAAATCAAAAAGTAAACATAACACACCAAGACAGCAAGATATAATAAGTACTGTTTGCGTTAATCTGAGCAACTAAAATTATAATTCTTCGGGCACTTTTAAAAACTTATAACATCCGGACATCTGTCATCTCAGTCCACCAGTGACCATGGTTGCTGTGAAGCTTCTGAAAAGTCGGGCTAGTTCAATAATTAAATAAACCGCGACAGAATTCGTAAAAATTGTTTTATTGTAAGTAACTTATCTGGTTTAGCAATCTTTTCAAGGAAAAATGTTTAATAACTACTACTGATGATTGTATTTGAAATTGATTGAACAACATTTGTATGGCCTGTTACCCGGTGAACTTACGACTTGGCTAAGGTGGCGGGGAGCTGCTGTATGCACGTTGCTTGTGGCCGTGCTGTGGCGCTCTATGGGGAGACCCATGTCCAGACGATGGTGAACAATATTTTCTTTTAAACTGGAAAGGTATTTAGAGCCCACCTCCACGATAAAAAAATAGGACTGAATGTCCCACAATATTTATTGATATATTTCCTATTATCAGAGTCCTGTACGGTACCGAAAGGGGCGACATGTCTTTTCAGCATGTGGGGCTCGGGCCGTTCAAAACGACTGTGGGGACCAGATGCGCTTGAGTTCAACCCGGAACGTTGGAGTCACGCTACTCCAACACTAACCGCGTTCAGTCTTGGAAGGAGAGCATGCATAGGTAATATAGGACACTTTTTTGAGACTGGGATAATATCCAGCATTACTTATTTTGCAACGAGTACAACACCCATAAACATCGTCCAAGTAGGAAGTTATAGTATGTAGTATATTTTAAATCGAAATTCGATGTTAATCATTGTCAAAACACGGAAACTGCGTGGTGAGAAGTAGCAAGCAGATTCATCTCCTTAAGGCGCAATAATCCAGCTGGATATTATCGTTTCTGGTTGACACCACAAATTGCTACACGTTAAGATGACTTGGAAAAAAATGTGGCTAAATGGAGTGAGTTGGTAATGTGAGGAATGTCTTACTCAGAGCTCAGAGGCGAGAGCAATCCACCATGGGCGTCTAGTTTATATCATATAAAGTTGCAACCGATAGGCTGGTAACAAAATTAATTCGAGAATACTGTCAATTATGTACCTTTGGATTTTCAGGTAAAAGGTTTGCTATAAAATTAATGAAAACAGTTCTGGCATATTGTATTCGAGAATTAGTATTTGAATCCAATGCCAAGAAGATGATGTTGAAGGTAGATCTCGTACTGAAAGCGTACGAAGGGAATTTAATACAAATACAACTCAGAGATTAAAAGTTGATCCACAAAGATAAGCAATAAAAATACTGCACAAATATTAGGTGGCACTAATGTAAGGGGTACAAGTATATTTATATTGCCTTTTCTCTTATTTTATGTAAATATTGTTGTATAGCAATTCATGTTATTTGAATATATGAATTATATGATCATCGTGCATTTTAATGAAAACCAATACCTTCGTAATGAAGTTCTTTGTAATGCTGAAGAACTCGGGACCGACATTCGTGCGTGACTTATGAGTCCGTATTAGAATCGATCCGTAATTTTTTTTACGATTGTTGTTTTAACATACTGTTCGGAAATCTCCCCCATTTACTTGATTAGAAATTCTAGAAAAGAAATTAATTTTTTTTCATAGTTATACCGTTATACCGTTGTTTAACAAAATTAAATATCGCAATTACAACAAAAAATATTTCAGTTTTGCCATAAAAGAAAAGACGGAGACGTATAGCTAGATAGAGAATTGGTCTGGCACGGTCGAGCTTTTTGCTCACATGATGTTGCCATTAAGTGACATATTCATGGTTTGTGAGTAGATCTCAATGTACACCGAGTGCCACGCAACTAATTCCTTGTGATGTAGCAGAGGTACACCGGGAAGTTGAGCACCGCCTTCCGGAGGTAGAGAGAGCTCTACCTCCGGAAGGCGATCCTATACGTCCAACGATGTGAAACTCCTTATCCGAGATCTAGTCCCTAGACGGTCCCCCGGACCGAACGTGATTACAAACAAAGTGATCGAAATAGTGCTGCCCGCTCTAATAATCTCCACTCCTGGAGAGATGCACGTTTCCCGACATATGGAAGGAACCAACTATGATTGGTATTCACAAGCTCACTTTCTTATAAGCTTCATCAGCTCGTTGGCTAAACTGTTTGAGGGAGTTCTTCTTGCGCGCATCAGGGCTGTAGTAAGGGATAAAGAACTATTCAGATACTAGCAATTCGCAATTTGCGAAGCTCACAGTTGCCCCTTACAAGTACACTGTCTTCACTGACGTAACATGGACGTTTGATCTGGCATGGAGGCCTGATTTACAAACTGTATGGTCTAAAATTGCCGGACAGGCTAGTACTTATCGTTAAGGACTACATATCTTACCGGAACTTTAGATACCGGGTAAAGGTCACTGTATCCTCTTCGCGACCAATAAGATCTGGAGTTCCCCAGGGCCCGGTATTATCACCAACATTGTATAACCTGTACAAGAGATATATCCCGCACCATCCCAGAATAGAGCTGGTGATGTTCGCAGACATACATGTCTACAACTTTAAGATCTGTCAGGATCTGCATTTCGACCCCAAACCTCGTCTCGTCACCAGACAAGCACTCAACAATCCGATGAAGCTGTGTTGGACTTCTCTTCGCTTCCACACCATAAGTTCAAGTCGGGAAAAAAACAAACAATAAGGACGCATAAACAGCACGCGTGCAAGGACATACGCACGTAGATGTATTGTTTTCTTTGCTATAAGTATTTATCTGTATTGCACTGTGGGCATTCATATTTTTGTTACTGAATATTTATAAAAATCGGCTTGTGATAATAGGTTTTGGACATAATGTGTTAAAAAAGCAGTTTATTTTGAGAGAAAAGTATCAATCTTACAATTGACAAGCTAAGTACATAAACTTGTAGTGGGCTATATTTTCTGCTTTGTGTTAGTTGATAAGAATAATTCTGTCCGCTGTTGGTTTATTAATAAATAAATATAAATAAAAAAGTAGGACCAAAGAACAGAGTTGCACGGAAATAATTTGGTCGGACGATCAGTCAATGGATCAGGTCACTCTATGTCAAATGAAACGAGCTGATGTTGCCGGGCCCGTTGCCACAGGTGGGAGCAGTACCCCATGTGCGGTCGGACCTGCGCCTAGGAAAGAGACAGCTGGAGTGAAGTACAAAATATCATATCGTATTTTTAATAATAACATTTTTGTGTGTACTTCACATTCTGTCCTAGGATTTAGGAACATCGTATTATTATTAGTGTACTTGCAAATAGGTTTATGTGTTTATGTAGATCTTATGCGGTGACTGTTAATAGCTGAAGCGATTACCTCAAGACTTATTAACGTTTTAGATACCAGCCATAATAAGGTTTTAACCCCTTAAAACTCGGGATGCCTATTTCACTTCTTATAACCTTCAATGTGGCTTTACATAGGTTATCATTTATATTTATCTTTTTTAAATATTTTTATTATTGTTTACTCTTCAGATTTAATTATGCATTTTTTTAAAACATTTGAGTGTTCAATGAATTTAGTTTTATTTATATTATAATTATACACGAATATAAACTTCTAAGCTTAAGGTTCTCTCTACTCAACCCATTACTCCTGTTTAAATATACTTTAGTTCGCAGCTTAGGAAAGTACAGTTTATAAAAAGACAAAACGAATCATGTAAAATGTTTAACATTGTGTTAGACTTTGCTCCTAGTATACACTTGTCCTCATTGGACAATAATGTGTTTAGCAGTTATTTAACTTTTGAACATTATCCGTATTTTCCTTTTATAGGTATAGTTTTTTACACAATGGGGGGGCAAACGAGTACTCGGAGCCTTTTTACGACTACCGACACCCATGAACATTCCGCTGCAATACAACACAACACCACCCCTTAATATGTAGTAAAAGATAATACATAAGGTACTCAATTCAATACTTCAAATTCAAAATCAAAATTACAAACAAGTTCAAAAAACAATTCCCTGTAAATAATTGTATTTCCTTATTCAATAAAAACAATAATTAACCCTTAGTTGTTTTTTCTATGATGATATTCACAATATGTTGTGTGCGTTCAAAATACTTACTAACTGTTAACACTTTAAATAAATACATGCGCAATAGCACCAAAGGAAATTTATCTACTATATCCAAAAGGTTGTAGATACCAAGACAATTTAGAAGCCATAGTCGCGAGTTATAAATAATTTAATAACAAGCAGTCGGTCCCGGCTTCTCACGGATATTGCACAGAAGACGACAAGAATTTTCTCATTAACAAAAATAAAAAAAGTAATAAATTTAATTTCAGCCTAGTAAATGTTGCACGTTACCATGATAACAAATTCAATTTATGAAAGAACAAAGTTTGTCGGGACGGCTAGTTCCAATGTAATTCATGCAGCTATGTACGTTGCATTAATCGGAACAACTAAATAATTATAACACAGTTATTTATTTTTCAATTTACACATACAAGATTTTCTATAACTTCATAATATTTAATAATTTACTTCATTGGGTATACTCCTTTCAGATAACTTGTATATTTTATATAAGATGTTTTAAAAAATCTACATAATTTATAATATTATAAACAATTTTAATATATTCAACAAAGTACTCCTATTCTATTCTATTTTATAAAAAAATTTTGTCACTTCTACAGTCAGATACTTGTGTAAGGTGATTTGTATAAAGTGATATTACTACCAATTGATGAAAGTTACTAACATATTCCCCCACCCAGGGCCAGTGAAGGCGCGTAAATGCATTTTCTTGCGTCAACAAAAATAAAAGTTACTAATATATTCAATAAGACAAAGAAAATCTCATATACCTTACAAGGCGCAGGTACGACCGCATACCCACGGGGTACTGCTCCCACCTGTGGGCTCGTTTCGTTTGACCGCATACAACGTAGAGCGACTCGAATCGCTGACGCCCAAGTTATTTCCGGACAGTTCTTTGGTCCTACGAAGAGATGTCGGTTCGCTGTGCTTCTTTTATTGTATTTTTCATTGGGAGTATTCCGAGGAATTGTTCTGCTTAATACCAGCAGCAGAATTCCATCTACGGATATCGCTACAGAACTCTAAGATCCACGCCCGTCACCTTGATGTCCGTAAATCCACAACAGTGCGGTTTAAACACCACTTTTACCGCGCACAACTGTACTGTGGAGTCTTAAAAAGGCTCCGACTTTTCATTGGGTGACCTAGGGGATTATAGGAGACTTATAAGTTATATAAAAATACATGTGAGACATAAGCGATATTCATAGCGATTTTTTGAAGTACGGTTGAAAATTGTTAAATGGCTTTTAGTCACATTTAATTTTAGAGTAAGTGTAAAATATTAAGCCGTATGTCTTCCATATATAATACTGTATTCAATATATTCGAGGCCAGCAGGTGGCATCACCCTGCAGTTTCATTCCGCGTAACTCCGGTATATAGCCTAGAACCTACATCGATAAATGTATTATACAGCACAAAAATAGAAGATGAATATATATATTTATTGTCTCTATATTGTATTTCTTATATATTGTCCTTTGCTTCTTGTTATTCGCTTCGTTCCTAGAAGCTTTGCTTAAACGAAGCTTCTAGGAACGCAGACGAAAGTTAAAAACATAATAAAAAAAAGGGTGAATGGTTCTCCCATTAATAATGAAATAGTTATTACACTGTTTATTTAATAATTACAAAATTCGTCAATTTCACAGTAATTAGCGATCTTGAAGATGCAAAACTTGTATCAAATGCATGTGTAGAGAAGCCGTATCTTTATAACTATTTGAAAGTATGGCTTGGCGATGGGATAGGCACTGCCCCAGGTGACAATTTTTGTACTTTCTTTTATAAAATTAAAAAAATATCCGATATGATTTTTTAAAAGTAGAATAATGAAACATTCATAAATGAAACATATTATAAGCATAAAATACGAGTGCCTATTTAAAAACATCTTGTGCATACTTGAGATACTTTTGACACAAGTATAGTACTAAACTTACAGAAAAACATAACCTTTAATTATATTCATTGTAAACTTTTATGCCTAATAAACTTGTTATTATAATATAATATAATTGCTATATTTTAGTTTATAAAATTTCGATTATATTATCTTCTACTAAATGTGTTTATTGAAAGAGGCCTATGTCCAACAGTGGACCGATAAGAGCTGATAATGATGATAAAGATGAAAGGATTTCACCCGCCTCAATGTGCATACATACTTTTTACTCATAACGTATTTACAGCTTCATGTTGAATAGTGGTCTACTACTTTAGGTCCTATATGGGAGAGTAATATAAAGACACTTGAGGTATGTTTTCACAAGTAGTCGTTAATAATTGTGAAGATATATTCAATGATTGTGCGCAGAAGTTAGTGAAGCGTTTGAAATCAAAAGTTGGCAATGACCATTTTATAATCAGTGTTAATTTGGGGTATGAGACTTTCGACTGTATCTGCGGTAGGCAATGATTTAGAAAAATACCAAGATACACAGTGACCGTCTCAAAACCGTCCATATAAAATATGTGCAACCGCCAAATTTTTAAAAACAACCTAAACACATGCGCATAAGGTTGATTTTTCCAGGAAATATGACGAAACTGTACCCATCTTTGCAACACAATCTGCATTGCAAAAACGACTTAAAATCATACTCGTTAGGTTGACAATGCAAAAAAAATATGTTTACCAATGTACAATCACGGACGCTCTACAATGACAGTTCAGTGTAAAATCGTATGATATCTTGTACTTTTGTAAATTAATGGCGGTAAGGAATATTGCAGTTTGGAGAAAAATTGTCAACAACACCTCTATATAAAAAAATTTGAAGTTACACTTCTTTTGGTGGATTTGGGAAAACTTATGAGAGTAAATTTTAAGATGCGCGCGCACACCGTCACGAAAAAACGACACACTGCGGTTAGCTATAGTTTATATATAAAAATATATGTTATATATAAAAAGACTTTCAATATCTTTTAAAGTAATAACTATCTTTATCTATTGTTAGTGTCGTTTTTTTCAACCAACGTAGAATAAGGCGAAATATATGTTTTTGAATAGATCTTTACCTGCTACCCCAAAGGTACACTTACAATATTCCTCCACGGAAACAATGGTCGATGCATCTCGAACTCCCATCGCCTGTTCTGTTAAAATATTTAACGAGATTTAGTTACAATAAATATTAAACCTTGTCACAATGTCTGCAAAAACTTAGTAGCTAAGTACTAACCGGTCATAAAAGTAGTAGTTTTAGTAGTCACTCAAATTAAAAAAAATTTAAGTCCAGGCGAGTGGTGATTGAAGTGAACACTTAAAACTATTAAGTGACAATACCAATATTAATAGCTTGAAACAATATTATCAATTCGTACCAGTAATCGTACTCGTAGCAGCTACGCGACGTGCATGTTGATAACGTGACTTATATAATTTTTCCTGTCCTAACGTTGTCAGAGAAGTCTTCACTTCGAAATTAAAACAATTTCAAATAAAGATCTCTTTGGGATGCGAATGATTGAAGTACTAGGGTGGATCTAAAAGTTCGTGGCCTAACCTACATGGAGCTATGACATCTTTTTAAATCTACTGTCATTTGTTATTATGTGTCATATTGATTTATTGTGCGAACACCGTGCAGACATTAAGTACCTCAATAAAAAAGGCCTATCACCAAAAGACATCCATCAAGATATGGTGAGCACTTTGGGGGAGTCTGCTCCATCGTATTCCAGTGTCAAGAAGTGGGTAGCTGAGTTTAAGCGCGGTCGTGAGAGCATTAAAGATGATCCTAGGAGTGGAAGGCTTACATCCTCTACCACGAAAGATAACGTCGATAAAATTTGTGATCTCGTACTGGGTGACCGACGTTTAACCATTGCTAAGATAGCTGTGATAACAAACATTAGTTATGGTCGGATGTAACACATAATAACGGAAGAGTTGGGGTTCCATAAGGTTTCTGCTCGCTAGGTCCCGAGGTTGCTTTCAGCTGAACAAAAAACGAGTTCGATACACAATTTCGCGAGACTGTTTGGAACTTTTTGAGACTGATCCCGAGGACTTTTTGCCTAGATTTGTTACCATTTGATGAAAGCTGGGTTCACCACCATACTCCTGAAACAACGCAACAATCCAAACAGTGGAAAAGATGAGACTCTCCTACACCGAAAAAGGCTAAGGTCGTTTTGTCGACTAACAAAGTCATGGCTTCTGTTTTTTGGGATGCGAAGAGCATTATTTTTGTAGATTATTTACCTAAAGGTCAAACTATAAATTCTAGTTATTATTGTAACCTTTTACGAAGACTCCGGGAAGAAATAAAAGAAAAAAGGCCGGGAATGTTGCGTAAGAAAGTTTTGTTTCATCAAGATTATGCACGTGTTCACACTTCGGTTGAAACAATGTCTATAATCCATGATTGTGGCTACGAATTGCTGCCCCATCCACCCTATTCGCCGGACTTAGCCCCCTCGGATTATCATTTATTTTCAAATTTGAAAGAAAAGAAGTGTAACTTCAAAAAAAAAAGTTGAGGTGATAGTCGCAGTAAACGATTATTTCGCCGATCTTCTGGAATCTTTTTTTTCGAGAGGATAAACAAGTTGCAGGTCAGGTGGAAGAAGTGTGTTGAACTAGATGGAGACTATGTCGAAAAATAAAAATAAATCTAGATCCACTTTTCTTTCATTTTCTTGGTCGGGCTTAGAACTTTTAGATACACCCTCGTATGTTTAGTTAATTTGTCATTAACTGAGATCCGTACTTATCTTGTATTTCGTGTTCTTTGGCAAACAGAATATTTATTTCGTTTTTTCGGTGGAAAGATGACCGCAAATTAATTTCGAATCAGAAAGTATAAAATAAAAGAAAATCATCAATTTAACTGATCGATATTATTGCTCATAGAAAAAAAATACGCGTTGTAAGGAAGAAAAATTAAACTAACTAAAATAACAGAAAATAGTAAAATTGCAAATTAAGTTAAGATAAAATGTAAATGTTGTTCATTTATCTATTCTATTCTAAAATATTTCATAATTAATACGAAGTGAGATTATACGTATATCTTTTTAATATAAGGCAGAGTCAAGTTCATAAAACACACCGATAGTATACCTTGTCACGTTTGGAATCCGCACGGGGTATCAGCATGGATCAGCAGTTATGTCGAACTTGAACCATAACTTGCGTGCGTTTAAGTATATTAATATGTATTTTATTGGATAGTGATTATGCATGGAACAGAAATATTATTTACGCTCTCCGACACGACTAATCGTATTATGGTTAGAAATTACAGTAAAAAAATATTCATTCATACTGAGGCTGATTGATCAAAAATTATTACTTTATATTCTACCATCTTTTCGAAAATGGAACGCAAAATTTGAATTTATTCGGGCTGACAGAATTTGTGTGAGGCCCCACCTAGAACTTTCTCTGCCGTAAATTTTCTCAACAACGGAAAGAAATGAAGTTCGTGCGGTGATAAAGTTTTACGTTTTAAAAGGGAAACCAGCAACTCAGATTAAAGTCAAGCTAGACAGTGTTTCAGGTAATACTGCTACTGCATTTAGCACAATTCACACCTGGGTAACTGATTTCAAACGTAGGAGACAGAGCAGGGAAGGTCCAACCAATAGGTCTGGCGGTCCAAATGAAGTCACGAATCTGGATATGAGCATAAAGATTCAAAAAATTGTTTTGAATAATCGGGGCGCTTAAAATTGCGGCAGATAGCAGAAATGATAAGCATTTCCTCTGAACGCGTTTTTAATATTTTACACATTTGCGAAAAGCTTTGCGCGTGATGGGTGCCGCTTTTGCCCACTGTTAACCAAAAGCAGCGTCGAGCGGACGATTTGTCGGAGTGCTTGGCGCTATTTTAGCGTGATACTAAAGAGTTTTTGCGGCGTTGTGTGACAGTAGATGAAACACGGGTACACCATTATACTCCTGAAACAAAAGAACAATAGAAGCAGTGGACTGTAATGAAAACCTGCGCCGAAGAATACAAAAACGGTTTTGTCAGCCGGCAAAGTGATGGCGACTGTTTTTTTAGGATGCGAGGGATTATTCTAGGGGGATTTGCAAAGAGGAACAACAATAAATGGAGAGTACGAGAAAGCTTGCTGCAAACATTTTGTGAAGAAATCCGTAAGAAATAGCCTCATTTAGCCAAAAAAAAGTTTTGTTTCACCACGACAATGCACCTGTGCACTCCTCAAGGGTTGCAGTTGCCAAACTCCATGAACTGCGGTTCAAATTGTTACCGCATCCCCCTATTCCCCAGATTTGGCCCCGTGCAACTACGAAATTCATTCAAATCTCATGAAATGTGTGGTGGCCGAAGATTTTCATCAAAAGATGAAGCTATTGTTGGCGTAGACGACTATTTTGAGGGGTTAGAGAAAACACTTTATTAAACTGGTGTAACGGGATTGGAGAAGCGCTGGACTAAATGTATCGAGGTAGAAGGAAACTACATTGAAAATTGTTTTAATTAGATTATTAAAGTTCTTTCTTGACGTTTCGGATACTTATCAATCACCCCTCATATGTACAAAAATAATACGTATAATATAATATAATAAAAATAGTACGTACTATTTTATATTATTAGAACTTGCAGTGGATTTCAAACGATTTTACGATTTTCTTTCATGCATAGTTAGAAATAACAATAATTATAATCCAGATTAACTGCCATACATTCAATATGGGTTCTACCAAACTAGCAACTGATGTTAGCAAGATTCTTTAGAGTTGCAGGTAATGTCACACAGCCGGCCTAATTCGGCTTGCTGAAGAGAATTTGACGGATATATCTTTCATTAACTTGTTCAAATCAGTAGGAATAAATGACTTTCAGTTAGTTAAATGTCTTTACTTATATCCTACAACTTCAGTCTGTATTTTACAGCCCAATCTATTGAGTAGAGAGAATAATAAAAATGTCATGTATGTAGTTTACTTTTTATATTTAGCAATATAGAGAATTCGATTAAAGAAAATATTAGTTTGCATACTATAATTAAATACTTAGGATTACATAAGTGACAAATGTGTAGCGTCACTTGATTAGGAAAATATACGAGTACCTTTCTGATTTTTAGTGCCATGTTGCATTACAACTGAATAGGGCTGGCACGACCGGTGAGTTACCTCTCGCTCACACGACACCGCCGTCAATTGATAGTTATGCTGTCGTGTTTCGGGCGGTTTGTAAGTTGACCATTGGAAGGGTATGATAATAATGCAGATGTATATGGGCGGCGGTAATCATCAAATGGCTCCAATTTCTCGTTTGTCCCCTTTACTGTATAAAAAATATATCTACCTCAAGTCACTCGGCTCTACTTTTTACCGAAATTTTACAGGAATTTAAACATAGATTAATATTTGAATATCGTACGTAATGTCTTATGTTGTAAAAGAGTTTTTGTGCAGATTATAAATAGAATCAGCACCGTCGCGTTGAGTATATTGCGTAGCTATTGGAAGACTTAAAGTTTACTGGCAACATTTCATAAAATTCCTATTGGTTAGTTTGTAGTTAAGTCCTGAAAACCTAGTTAGTGATTGCGATTCGAAATTACTTGTTCATTTTCAAATCTATTAAATAAATCATTATTATCTCCTACATGGTTGAAGTTTAGATGTACAATATATAGGTTTAAGTGCATGTGTGGCAAAACTTCACCATTTTATAAAAGCTGACGAAGGATACAACGTGTTACGAGGAATTAGCGAGTGATAGCTGGGTTGTAGCGTAATCGGAACAGCACGATTGAGGTTGAACTGAATGGAAAATATTAAGAGCGACGGGAAGTGACACGTGTGACACGTTTCATGGCGTTTGTGAGAATCCGACTACACGGTGATGTCAGCAAACTGATACCTACAAACTTGAAATCTGTTGGGTAGGTTCCATTTATGATACAGACGTCTGCTAAGAATTAATTTTAACAAACTATTTTTGGGGCGGGTTGAGCACTGACAGTAATATAACAGGAGTTTTTATATTGTTATTTTTCAGAATTTTGCCAAAGGCTTCTTGCTCTTCTCCGTTCGCACCATTACAAAATGGCGGTTCCCATTGTTTCCGCACCATATGACTGTTTGTTTCCGCACCATATTGATTGTAATGTTTTTTAAAATAAAGTTTTACTTTTCTAGATGAATTCTTGTGCTTTATTAGGATTGCTGTTGGCTATTGTTTACGTTTTGTTTTTCATACTGAAATGGAGAATAGGGAGACATTTAGGACATTTACCTACCTTCCTATTTTTACCACCGTTGGGCAACATGCATCTGCTGCTATTTATAAGAAGTAAGTAGATAAAACAACATATACCAACAACAATTTATTCAGTTATAAAACAATTAAGGAAGATTTTCGTAGAAAAATATATAAATATTCCTTAACTTCTCAACTGTCACACACTTACCACAGCCTATTACGCTGTGGTCTTACCAAGCATAAAACCTAATATTAAAAAAATAGTAAGAAGAAATGAGCAATCTAAGATCTTGCTACAGACAACTTTACTAATGCCATGGAGATTCGTCGCCCTCCTGTCATTCTCCCGTCCAATTGGCCACCGGCTGCTCACAAAGAGCACAAAACGCGACAGCATACCTGTCAATTTACGGCGGTGTTATGGGAGCGAGAGTTAACTCCCCGGTTTTGCCGGCCCAATTAGACTGCAACGCAGCATGCCGCTATCTCTAACTTATTAATAATAATAATAACCGTGTTATATTGTCTACGTTAGTCCAGTCCTATGGTAAATGCCGTAAGGACTTGTGTTACAGGATTACATATAGTACACATATAAACGTCCTTGACTTAGATGGAGTCGAACCCGCGACCTCTGGCGTTGAATGGCCGTCTAACTCAACATATTTCACGCATTGACTTGTATCAAAAATATTATGTTCACATGATTTACAAAGTACTAGACTTACCTTTATAAGATTTGTGCCAATTTGTTGTAAAATTTTCAGATGGGATTCATAGATTAGTAGAAGTGTCAGATGTAATGGAGAAATCCGGACTGCCGTTTGTCTTTTGGGCTGGATTTCATCCCGTAATTGGTAATTAAAATAGTGCAATATTTCACAAATATATTCTGATCTTTTAAAATAGTCTCTCCGAAAAAGCAAAACCCTTGGCATTGCAGTCGATTTGAACTTAGCAATTCATTGTGATGTAAAAGATTTCACATCATCATTTTTGATACTCAACAATAATTTCTTCTACAACTACATGCATTTTACTAGTGTAAATTGAAATGATTTCATATCGATATCTTCTAAATTAACAATTATGTATCAATTGTACATATACAGGTGCTTAGTAAAAGGTTCATTGCAGCCGAATTGGGCTTGCACGACCGGGGAGGTACTTCTCGCTCCTATTAAGTTATATTAAGCAGGTATGCTATCAGGTTTCGTTCGGTTTGAGAGCTTCCAATGGTTCATTGGAGGAGTGGAGGCAAGGCAGACAAACATTAAACATATCTGCATAACAAATATTTAGCATACTTGAATAATTTTTTTTCCCATTTACGAGTACATTGTCTACCGGTTTCGATGTATCATCAGCAGGTTATTTAAAAAAATATTTCTTTTATTTTTCAATTTACATTTACGGTCGGATTCGACTTATCAGGTATAAGTCGAATCCGGTAAAATCATCATTCGATTTATCATCATCAGGTAAAATCTGATGATGATAAATCGAATAAATAATTGTGGTGAAAGTATATAAAGTTTATTTATTAATTCAAATAATACATTTAATGAACTATATTATGCTAATATCTACGTGAATCGGTAGTTAAAATTTTTTGAATAAAATAATCTGCTCGCACTCTTGTACAGAAAAATATGTTACAGTGGTTAATGACCCCAATGATGCGAAATTAATTACAAACGATTCTGTCGAGAAGCCGCATTTCTACAATTTCGCTAAGGTGTGGCTTGGCACTGGTTTACTAACAGCACCTGGTAAGGATTTCCACAAAGTATTTTCTTTAACTAACAGCGCCCCCAACTATTTATTTTTATTAACTAACAACCCCGCGGTGTCACCTGCCTATCTCTTATTAGCTGAAGATTCCTGGTATATAGCCTGCCAAAGAATGCATAATTTTCTTGGAAAATAAAAGATACCCTGAAATCTTAAATATACATATTCTTCTAGATATTCTCATCTTTCCCTAGTCTCGCAGGATTGGCGCTCGCATCGCGATGTAAGTGCTTCAGTATTTTCTGCGAAGGGAATAGCTGGATTGCATAAATCCCTTAACATATTCACGTGGATTGTGTGGATAAGACAGTCTTTATACAAACTATAAATTCTATTATTACTAGCTGACGCGACCAACATCTTATGGCTTTTAAGTGTTAAATAAAATATAGCCCATATTATAAGTTGAACCAAAATAGACACGTAGGCCAATTTTCATCAAAATAGGTTGTGTAGTTTTAATGTCCATCGCGGGCAAACACCATGAAATGAGAATTTTATATTTTATATAAGTGAGGGATTCCGTTTTAAACCTAAGACAACAATTGACGAGCTGTGATCGAGATTAGGGATATAATTAGCCCTGTCTTCTTGTTGTTGCAATGCCAGTTTGAGAAATAAAATCTAGCATAAACTCTGACCTAGAGACGCCCCTATCTTTCAGTGAGTTTCAGAGCTTCATCATCAACAGCCTGACGACGTCTAATGATGGACGTAGTCTTCCCCCATAGAGCGCCATAGGCCACGATCAGACAAACAGAAAGACAGAAATAATAAAAAAGTTAATTTGAAATCAATAATATACTTATTATAAAACAAAGAACGTTCAGTGTGTATATGACCGATTTTTTTCAAAATCTATTTAACGGATTTTCACGCACTTTTCATCAATAGATAGAGCGATACGCGAGGAAGGTTTTAGGGTGTAATTACTCAAGTTAGATAGAAGTCTGGGCGGAGTCCTCGGGCGGAGCCGGAGCGAAGCGCTAATATAATATTATAATAGTGTTATTTAAATAAATAACATTTTTAAGGTTATACTTGGAGAAAAAACATTAAGATGCTGGGCGGCGCGTTCTCGCAGGAAGTCGTTAGCAGTTATCAGAACATATTCAATACGCAGGCGAAGATACTAGTGGAGATTCTGAAGTGTCACGTGGACCGCGAACCCTTCGATGCGCTGCGTCCCATATCATATGCCGCCTTAGAGTCTATTTTTCGTGAGTGTAATGTGTTTTTAGGAAAAAGGATAAAATATTTATATTTCATGTATAAGGGGAAAACGATTAGTACCTTCACACCTGTTATCCCCGGAGCGTTAGGCAGAGGTGTGCTAGTACATTCGTAAGTCTAGTAGTTGTACTAGAATACCCAGGATTAGCCAGGGTACTGAGGCCCATGTCTCATAGGCGGCAAGCCTATGGCCACTTCGGGCACATTCCAGTCCTGTACAATGTCATTACATTGTCATATATGCTCAGAATAATCTGAAAAGCATTTAATAATAGTTGTCTGACATGGGAATCGATCCCAGGACCCCACGCGGCTAACGGCCTCAACAGACGACACCCGAACCGTTACACCACAGAGGCGTTTCATACTAAAACGATCAGTTCGAGCCTTCGAACCACAGAGGCCAGACATCCACATAAATACTATGCAGACGTGTTGCCTTTATTTCTCCCCCCGCTAGGTCACTGAAAACTCGCAACCCACGAGAAACATAACGGCGCAGGCTTTCACTTTACCTCCTACCAACCTCCCCGAAAGTGCCGCCTTGATTCGATTGGAATGCAGCATGGCACGACCTCTTACTTAGTGTCTTGGTAAAGTTTTAGGAAAATGCTATGCGTGTTAGTTTGCTCCTCAACTTTTCACACTTTGATTATAGTACAATTTCTAATTTTTAAGTATAAAATAAGTGTACTTAGGTTAGTAATTTGTTTCAAATCACTCTGATAATTTTTACTCTGATAACGGTAATTGACACCCCTTCTACCGAGCAATGTAATTTATCCGTCTGCAAGAAGGTTTCATTTTGCGGCGGTACACGAATGTCAAATGTGTAAGAGAGAGATACCTCCCCGGTCGTGTCAGCCCAATTTGAATACAGTGCGAAATATTAAGATAGTATAATGGAAATAGATACGCGTAACCTGCAAAATCGAGAGATGAATTGTCGGCTATTGTGAATGAGTATTTTCATTCCTCGGAAGACGGAGTGCTGGACGGTCTCTAACCCGGTGGACTGACGACTTGGTTGTGGTGGCGGGGTGCTGGGTGCAAATGGCTCGTGCCGGTGACCTTTGGCACTCTATGAGGGAGGCTTATGTTATGATGATAATTTTCATTCCTTGAAATATTTAAGTCTTATTTCGTTAGAAGTGTTTTGGATGCCGGTGGCCCGTTGGAGGGCAATGCATCTGTGTGTGTGACAATAATGCGGATGTCCATGGGCCTCGGTAGTTGTCAAGAGGCTCCGATTGCTTGTTTGCCCTTGTATACTAGAAATAACGCACGCGGCAAAGCGGTTCCCCACAGTTTCAGGGCACAGTTAGTTTAAATAAAAACATTTTTTTTTTATTGCAACCATCTTTAGTTTCTTACTAGCAACTAACGTTACAAGACTATATAGTCTTGTAAGACTATATATATAATAGTCTTGTCTTGAGAAATGCATATGCATATTTGCACCTCATATCCGTGTTATCTTCAACAGAAACAGCCTTGGGAACATGCGAAATGTCAAGCAATATTGTCACAGAGGATTACTATCAGGCATTAAAAAAAACTTTGAAAATACTTATACAGCGGGGATTGAATATCTTTAATCACCCTGATTTAATATACAAGCACACGCGAGCCTACAGACAGTTGAAAGTGTATGTTGCGGTGCTACATAACGTTTCTCATGTTGTGAGTATCGATATGTTATTTTTTCCTAAGTTTTAATCCGATGATGGGCCATTTTCACAAGTTATTATTATAATAAACGACACCTATCTACAACAAATGCTTGTGACTAGTTACTTCTAGTCGAAACCTATGAAACCAGCCCTTAGCCTTTAACCTCAGAAGGTACGGAAAACATATTATTTTATTTATGGAGAAAATTGTGTTAGGTACAATAAATATTACTACTAATTTCGTACGACTCTACTGCCTGCTACATTTAGTCACCGGGAAAGATCACATCTTTGATTTCGATGTATTGAGAAGTTCTTTGTAAGTAAAGATGAACCTGGAATAAAGTAAGATGTACCAGAGCAATTTCCAATCCTCTAGATGTTAGAAAAGATTCAGATATTTAATAAATAAAGTTGTACATTTTAGATTCTAAGAAAACGAAGACAAAATCTATTAACGAGGCGAAACACCAGCCAAAGTTTAGACAACACAACTGGAGGTAATCTACTGTTCCTACTTAATAGTAAAATACACAAAACCGTAACATGAATAATTGAATAATCAAAACATAAGTAGCTTTATATTAATGTTTAATTTCTGTTTTGTTTTCAGAAAAAAATACACTTGTTTTTAAACCCTATATAGATATCTTGTTAGATATGAGTAAAAATGATCACAGTATGACTGAACGTCAGATCCAGTCAGAAGTTGATACTGTTATATTTGCTGGACAGGAGACAGTGGCGACTACTTTGTCTTTTATTTTGTCTGTTATTGGTAGTAAAAGAGACATACAAGAAAACTTATGTAACGAGTAAGTTCTGTCGCGTTGTTATGCTATTTTGTATATTTTTCTCAAATTTATCGAAGCTTAACATTCGAACACGGCAAATCTGTAATAAATCTATGATGTGCTTTAGGTAATTTAAATAATTTATTTTTGAGCATCACTTTAACTAATATCTAAATTGTTTTGAGCTTTCACGGTTTGTATTCATATTTTTATACTGCAAACGGGACTTTATCGCTTATTATTTTAATCGAAGTATTTACCACGACTCGTGACGTGTCGACGGTATATATATTATGTTTATAATATCTATGTCGTGACATGTCCTGACTGACTGCCTGATCAATTAGCGCACAGCCCAAATCACTGGTCCTGTCAAAGTGAAAATTAACATATAGGTAGTTTTTATGACCTCGGCATCCGCGATAAAAGGATATCACAAACATTTTATACCAAAAGGAATGAAATAGGGGTAATAATAATAATAAATTAGTATAAATTAGGAGGCTACTTAGTATAGAATAAAAAAATATTATTAGTTGTATTTTACAAAACACAATGTCGACTACAGGTTCAAGGAAATATTTGGTAATGACAAGCGCGACGTTTTCAAGGAGGACTTGGACCGCATGGTGTACTGCGAAGCTGTAATTAACGAAACCCTTCGGCTATATCCACCCGCCCCGGTAATTCTTAGAGAAGCGGAACGGGATCTTAAACTAGGTGAGCATTTACTTGTACACGCTGTTTGTCCCCACAACGAGACAATGGGTAGGACATGTGCGCCCAGGGCCTGGGAATTGAAGGAACGCCAACACGAATTTGAATAGAGAGACATAATTCTAAACTCAATTACAACAAACAGTTTTATCTAATTTTTTTCATTCTGTTACTAACGCATTACACAGGTATAAAAAATATCTTTCGTTTGGAAGAATATTATGCTTTTGTTTTTTTTTTCTTATTATTATTTTCTAATCAGAGTCCTGTACTATACCGAAGGGTGCAACATGTGTATTGAGCGCCTGGGGCTCAGGGCGGTCAAGCCGATTGTGGGGACCAAATGTGCTAGATTTTGATCCTGACCGCTGGAATGGGCCTACTCCTCCCCTAATGGCATTCAGTATTGGAAGAAGGGCTTGTATCGGTGAGTTTGCCTTATCTTGCTTTATTTGAATGGATAAGTTTTAAGAGATCATGTAGACGTAAATAGTAAATTAATGGTTTACAAAAGTAGAATGTACACTATTTCAGACTGAACCGTCAACTTAAAGCATCCGGAATTGTACACATACATACATTTTTCGTTCTACAGTACTATTGTATGCGATAAGAAGGTGGCGATATGGAGTTTAAAACGCACACTTGTGGAATTACGGACATTGATATGATAGGCGTGGAACTTAGAAATATGTGGAGATTTCCAAAGATGGAAATCTGCTGAGGCTATGTAAAATTTCCAGTGGATGGAAAAGTTCTAATGATGATGAAAGAAAACAAAATAGTAAGAGTAAATTATTCCACTAACGGGTGCAAATTTGGCTTTGTCAGGTAAAAGGTATGCTGTGGCAATTTTGAAGACTTTCCTTGCACACTGTATTCAGAAGCTAGTCTTCATATCCGATATTGAAAAGATGCAGCTTAAGATAGATGTTACTTTAAGCGCATATAAAGGAAATTTAATACAAGTGAAGCTACGAGATTAAAAAATAAATTAGAGTTCCTCAAGGTAGTGTACTTTCTCCTCTTCCTTTCTTTCTTCTTATCATTTTTTGTTATTTATTTATAATAATATTTAATTAAAATAAGGAAAGAAAATTATAATCATCCTTATGTTGATTGTTTGCAAAATCACCACTGTGATACGAGATGCAATTCCAGTTATTGTGATAGGAGCCGGATTAATGAAGATTTGATGACTTTGTAATGTTACATACATTAATTTATTTAAATGTAGTTTATTTAAATAAAATTAAAACCTGTTATAAATTTAATAAATATGTTTCTTTTCATGAATTGCATTTCCTTTATTTTGAATACATATTGCTACGCAATTTATGTGACACTACCTAAAGAATCCATAAAAATATTATATAAATGTTAGAATATGTGTTCTTATTATATACTCCATGTTTTACACTGCTATAATGCACATGATTACTGATATTTTTTTATCTATAATAAATGTTTACAACAGAATAATTATAATTTATAGTGTGCTTCAAAACTTAATCCTGTTATATGTTGCAAATGATAAAAAATCATATTCAGGTCCTACTTAATTTTAAAAATCGTACTTTTCGATAATAATGACATATTTAGGTTAGATTATAATTGGAAAGGATGACGTTAGCTTTCGGGTGGACAGGAGGCTGTCGACGCGGCCTTCCCCTGCCAACGACGAATGGGTGTACGAAGGAGGCGCTATCTGCAGCACCTTCAGTAGTGCCCCTGTGTTCCGTGTCGGGCCGGGATGGAAACCCGGTCCACAACATCAACAAGACACGGCGTCGTGTGGACTGGTCATAGAGTAGCCGAACATTCCTCGAGGAGGTGAATTCTGGCCTTTTAGCCGAGGCCAGCCTGTCGCTAGAGGGGTCATGTTGACTGCAGGTCCGGGGGCCTTCAATTAATAGCGGCCAAAGGCTCCCGTAGGGGTTTAGTTGCTTGCCAATTTGCTAATTGCCGAGTCCAACATAGGTCTGGCAGTCTACCCGGGCTTTCAGGTATCATGCGTAAATGCATTCACTTTCGTCACCAAAAAAAAAAAGGATGACGTTAGCTCTATGGTGTTGCATATACCATATAACATTGACTTGCCTGGCATTAGTATTACAATATCTACAGCATATCTAAACACAACATTGACGCCGGTTGAACGATTAACGTCTGAATAATAAATGATTTCAACAGCGAAAAACTAACAAATAATTTTAAAATGACTGTGTGCGAAAGCGAATAGCTTCCAATGAATGACGCGTGTAGACAGCGCTTTATCAAATTAAATTAATTTCTTAAGAAAGTATATTATGTAGGTTTTGAAAACTCTGGATAATGAGGATATACTTAAAAGGTCAGTGTTTTTTAGTTTTTCAAAGTATAAACAATATTTTTGTATAATGCCAGCATCTCGAATACAACTGTGATTACATGCAGTCTTAATTCGACAACTTTTTTTCTTCTACGGACATGAATTTATGCTGTGGTAGCGAAGGTAAGCCTTATTTCCAACCAGCTGTATACAATTTCTATATATTTACTATAATACAATTTCTGTGCGCTAGTCTGGCGGGAGAGATGCACCGGGAGTTCGACTAACACGTCGTATTTAACGTTGCAGAAGATTAGGCAGACAATTAACTTTTATCACTTATTAATGTTTCATTTATTCTGTATTTTATAAATTGGGCATATTGGTCATATGCTTTCATTAGATATTTGAGGTGGGTGTGCAAATTTTAGTTTTAGTTAATTTATATTATTAGTAAATTAGCCAATGACTAATCTAGAATGATCACAGGGAATTTGATAATCCCTTAAATAGACGTAATTCCCTTTAATAGGGAAAATTTTCCAAAATATTTTTGGTAAATTTTACTGAATCTAAAAAAAAATATATTTTATAATAATAATAATAATTATTATTTGTATTTGTGTATTAAAATCACAACGGTTACAATATAGCCACGGTGTATCAAAACCCACTAGGGTTTATCCGCTCACTGGCATACAGCGTCAACGCTCAGAATTCGTTAATTAACAAAGTAATACTGCACTCATACAATATCACGAACGCGCATCTATCGCATGCGTGCGACAGAAGATCGGTTGAATCGGTAGAAGACACAAAACCGGTATTGCAACAGTAGAGGCATAGGGGCATTTGTCTCCTAGGATTTGATAATACTTGAACAAATTATTTACATATGTATTTTGTTTTATATTTTATAATATGAAAATTTAAATAGAGTACGAGTATTTAAGAACGCTTTATTACTAATATTATTATTTTAAAATCAAACAGTAATATTTTGTTTTAATGTAACAAAGTAATTTTGCATAATTGGAAGCTAGGAGGTAACTGGTAAGTGTGACCCTGCAGGTAGCTTAAGGTTCTTGTTATATTTATAAACATTTTTTTCAGTCAGTCAGTTTCCTTTTTATGTTTTTTGAATTAAGGACCTGTTTCAGTTTCTGCGGCTACGGATTTAATAATTTTGGTATTTCATATTCTAAAAGTTGGTTTCCATAAAGATTTTCTTTAATATAGTTAGGGGTGTAGTTTACAACGGTCATACTTTTTTGTTATGAATTTCTCAGGTATTGATTGACATATTTTCTAACTGACAGTTATTCCCTAGGTGCAAACATTTACGTGATGTCTATTTATCGAACCTTTCACACTGATAAGAGTGATTTGCCATACTTGTTCTCAAAGCTTTCAGTACTATTAAGATTTGTAACTTTGAACATACGTCAAGACACAAAACGTAAGTATATGTTTTAGAATAAGGAAATGAGTGGAGACTCTTCAACAGCATAATTTTAAAAACCTTTTATGGATCTAAGAATGTTTGTTTCTATACTCAAATTAAACGGCATCGAGATATAGTGAAAAGGATGGAAAAGGTATCTGAAAATTTAATTTAACCAAGAATAAAAGGTAATATTCGGAACGTGATTTGGTCCGTTTTGACTGCCGTGATACAATTTGGTCCTAAATGCGCGGTAAGTAATATATGTTCAGTAATGAACCTGAATAATGACGAAGTGACGGGAATCACAAAACAGCTTCATCGGATTGCTGTGAGTGCTTATCGCGTGACGTGGATAAAGGTAGATAGAAAAGATATTATTTGCAATCACAAAACAACAAAATAAGACAACTCATAAGATTAGGTTTAAAAAAGCCTTATTTTACAACAACTCACCAACAAAACGTGTGTTGTATGTGCTACACGATGATATACATACAATTACTTTATTTGCTTAAATCACTCAGTAAGAAACCTACTTATTGCTTACTTTATGGTACGTTTTCTACGAATATTGTAATGAAGCCGCCTATATTTGTGTAAGCTCCGTAACTTCAGAATGGTAACAACTACATACAGAAATTGACAATGATTTTTGCTTTCACCATGGCGGGGCCAAGATTTGTATGAAAAAATGTGTTGCCCTCTCTTTCCCTGTAGACAAAGCAGCTGCAATAGCGAATTAAATACACACACATATAAAACTGTAGGGATAGGCTTAAAAGGGTACAAACATAAACGCTATAAGAGTTGCAGGAATAATCCGTAACAGGTACAAAGTGTAACAGATATACAGGTGTTTTAGAGTCCCTGGATAGGACAACGCCTGTCGGGACAGCTAGTGATGTTATAGCAAATAATATTTCAGGTCCTTTTTTTTGTATGTACCTTGTCACTTATTCGGCTGCGCTCGCATATTTGTATGTCTACATACTTTCGATGCATTGGTTTGTGTTCATCCACTGTCGAGAGACGGGAGACCTAGTTGCTGCGTCTGTGATATTTTCTTTGGGCACAAACAGTGCGACTTGCGTCACAAAGTTTTTCTTCATGAAGTATTACAGGTATAACAACTATTTATAATTTATTAGTTGTTTGTTAAACATAATTTATAATTTACTTGCTGATGCTGGTGACTTCGTGTGGGTATCCTATACGCTGCCCAGATTTATTAGCTATACAGCAAAAAAGTGTCATTCAAATTGATTATCTCCGGAGATTATTGTGTACAATCAAACAAATACATGTTTTCTTAAAAAAATCCATTTCCATTTGGTGTTACGATACACTTTTTACCGTATAATTATATGTACACATAGATGAGTAGTAAATTTGTCAATTGACTCTCATATGTCTTAGAAAGATTCATTCTCCGAAAAGAAGAAAATATCTACGTGTCTTTAAAGACAGTCCTTAATAAAGACATACAAACAGTTAGAATGTATGTATTTTAAGTCAAATATTAATTTATCGTCATCAACATAGCAAGTAACTTTTAGGTTAAAAAATGATACATGAATATACACAAAATTGAATGCTTTGAAAATGGAAGAATTTTATATTAACACCACCCCGTGGTTTCACTCACGTAACTCCGGTCCGAATAATCGCGTTCAAACAAATAAAGACAGCTTAATATTATTACTATAGATTCTACAATGAATCCAGATAGGATTCATTGTATAGCCGTATTTCAGGACTGCTATATGTGAACTGGTCAGCCGATATTTGGAATGTAATGCTAAAGTCGCACCTGGAACTCGCTTTCAAATCAATTTATTAAAGCATTTGAAGATTGTTAAAAGGCGAGCGATGGGTATTTGGATGTCCCTGGTTGGTATCGCTTATGTGTACGTAGCGATATCCCTGGTTAGGCCTGGACGCCATTTCCCTGAAGACTTATACATAGTATACGGTAATTTTCTTGTTTACGTACATATACTTTGACTTATAAAGTTTACTAGCCATTATGACATATGGTCCGTCTGAGAAAGAATAGCTTGCTCTAAACGCCATGATAATTTAGAGTACCAAAACAATTCCATTAAAAGATTCGTATACAATTTTTTTCTGTGTGCTTCAGTATTTGTCTCGATTTTATCACCCCATTCATTTTTCATTTATCAGTTAAGAAACGACCGGTGCGTCACTTATAGGCAGTCATCTCTTAAAATACGTGACATGGTTCATCGTTTTCATTTCATTTCCCGAGATCAAATCTCGCTTTAAGACCCCAATCCATTTTAATGTCGCAATATATTGCACATTGTATTGGCACCAAAATGAGAAAAACACAATGAACAATCGTATAAAAATGTCAGATTCCTAATTCAAATGTAATATTTTTATTTTTTATTGTATCAGTATTCATGGCCAGACTAAGTATATAACTCTTTTATTAAGAGGTAGTGCTGTGCTGTGTTGCAGACAAATTGGGTAGTCACGGCTGGAGGCAACCGTGAAGTAAGTGAGTGAAATTTTATTCGGTTGTTTATAACTGGTGGCCCCTGGAGGGAAGGAAGGCAACGCATAGGCATAGGCAATGTCATCGAAAGGCTCTGACTTCTCATTTGTCCGTTTGCCTTTTAAAAAAGAGTAGGCAATTTCAAACTTAACGTTGTTTTTTTTTGTTTCGGGTTTGGAACCTTCTCTTGAGACACCAAACTATGAAATATCATTAACACTCATGGCAATAAGTATTATTGTAGCCGTATACCAACTCTCGAGTGTCAAGGCGTTTGTAATAATATTAATTGGTTATATTGAATCCCAAATGCTGGCTCTCAGCGAGGAATGCCTGTGGATATGGGAAGATGCAAAGAAAAACTGTGACGACATGAGAGGGAAAAATGAATACATACAAGAAAGCAATATAAAAGAAATTATGAATGAAAATATAAAACATAAATTGAAATATATCATGCGTTTTCACGTTATCATTATAAGTATATTGAACGACTTTGACAAACTTTATCGCATAATTTCATTTGTCGATTCAGCATTAATACTCTCGGCTATTATATCAGAATTACTGGGTAAATTGGAAAACACTTTCATGGAAATACCGTATACGTTTATACAGATATACATAGACTGTTATATCGGCCAGAAATTATCCGATGCTAACGAGGTGTTTACAAATGCACTTTACAATTGTAAGTGGGAATATTTTGATGTGAACAACAAGAAAATGGTGTTGTTGATGCTTCAGAATTCCCAAAAAAACATATTTATCACCGCCGGCGGAGTATCTCCGTTAAATTATGCGACCCTAATGTCAGTGATTAAAACCACTTACTCCGCGTATACAACTTTACGATCTTCTGTTTCATAATTCTATAGGTAATGTGATGCGATTGTTATAAATGTTATAAAACAAAGTCCCCAAAAGCTGTCAAGTGATCGACTTTCTAAAAATGTATTAAAGAAATTTTCATACAAGACACTATACAAGTGAAGACACTTATGGACGAGGAATCCCTTAGAAATGTTTTAGTGATTGATTTGTTAGGGTAACAACCTGGCCTGGCCTGGTATTAAATAATAGTATTTATAGTTGTTGTATTTTCTTTTTGTTCCATCTTTATCCTAACCTTTTTTTTGAAAATATGACTGCTATGACTTGTGTTTTTATTTGATAATATCGCCATACATATCAATTTTGTATGAAATTTACGCGAAATTGTTGCAGGAAATAAGCTTTTCTCTATAGTGTATGTCGGAGGCTTTGGTAACTACCAAATATCA
Source organism: Eumaeus atala (assembly GCA_017140195.1). Taxonomy (NCBI): domain Eukaryota; kingdom Metazoa; phylum Arthropoda; class Insecta; order Lepidoptera; family Lycaenidae; genus Eumaeus; species Eumaeus atala. Next base: position 310,372 of record JAFELO010000864.1, read on the forward strand.
TGTTCATATCTGTAGCCACGGGCCATGCGTATGAGTTACCGCTTCTCCTCGTACTCCCAATGAGCAGTCTCTACTCTCACAAACCTCACGAGAAATCATCACCTCACGCAAGATTCGAAACCTACCTCTAACTAAAGTGAATTTTCTGTCACTGACCACTGGCATGGACTTATATTTCCACAGTGAGGCATCAAAAAGTATACGTGTAAAAAGTGAAGGGAGTGAAAAAATATATTTCCATTCTACTACCCTATTGAACTTCACTGCGATCGAGCCACTTTTTAATTAATTGGTGTTAGTGGAACTGTTATAATGAAAGGTCCCGAGTATACAACAATGAAACTAATATGATAAAAGAATGGCTCTCCGCAAAGAGAAGTGAGATTCCATCAAAACACCTGTAACCCCTTTTTTCTCTATATAAAGTTATGAAAGTTCTAAACAGAGCCAAGCCAATTCTAAGGTTCTTTATTGCTATTTATTCATTAATGTTTTCATAATACTATACTTTAATACTATTAATATGCTAGTGATGGTGACCTATGACCAAACATGAGTTTACAATATGCAACAGTACTTTGCATGCGTGTGACATCAGAGAGATGGTTCGATAGTGGTCACATCGTCTCTTGGAACCCTTTTTATGAAGCGGAATAACTACAGATTGTGTCCAGTCTTCTGGCTATGCACCTGTTTTCCACACTTTCTGTAAGATGGAATGCAGAATTTTAATGCCATTCGGTGGAAGGTGTTGCAGAATTTCTGCCGATATTCCATCAGGTCCCATAGGTTTGTGCTTTATCCTCAGTATGGCTACTTGTACTTTGGACATTAGGATACCAGGTTCTTCTCTGTGATCGTCGCACCTCTTGTGGATTTCAAGCCCTCCCTTTTCCCGATATATCTCGTTACAGTTATCCCTTCACCTTTTCAGTACCTCAATGAGATCTGTTATGGCGCTACCCTTACTGTAGTCTACAATCCATGTCTTGGGCTTATAGTGCTTGCTCAAAGTTTTAACTTTATTAAAAACTTGTAACTTCATAGCGTGCTGCTCTATTTCCTTAAATATATCGTTTATCTGGTCGTCTTTATCTCCTCTAACTGATCTTTACACTTCCCTGTGTAACGCATTGTACCTCTTAATATCTGCTTGACTTTTCAGACCTTCTTGCTTCAGACTTCTTCTCTCTCCAATATATCAATTATATATATACTCCATTATAAATTATTCTTATCTTCAATATATTAATATATTCCATTATCAATATTGATATATCATGAAAACAATAAAGATATTAACTTGTTTAACTTATGTAACTACAAAATAATGTTATTGGTTATAATATAGGCTAACAATTGCTTAAAATAATGGTCATGAATTGTTTTTTTTATGTTAATAATAAAATTGGCCATTTTGAATGAAAAATATGAACATAAGAAATCACCGAAAAAAAGGCAAACTACTGTTCTTGTCACTTTTGTTTCTTCTTTTTAATAACGAGTATGTCCTGCTCTATTAGCAATACACTCCAGAAGCCTCGTATGCATACTCTGGATACAATTCCTCACGTTTTCATCTAGAATCTCCTCCCAAGCATCTTTTAAAGCGTCTATCGGCTGCTGTTGGTTGTAGACCCCTTGCTCATTCTCTCTAACTCTTCGTTTCAATTGGTCCTACAATTGCTCGATCGGATTTAAATCCGGACTGTTAGCTGGCCATGGTAATACCTCAATAAGAGACCCTTCTAGGACAGTTTGGGTTGAACGAGCTGTGTGTGCACGGGCATAATCTTGCATCAGGATGAATCCAGGCCCCACTCGCTGTGCAAATGGGATCACTTGAGGCCTCGATGTAACGTTCTGCAGTTACGGTACCCAAATTTAAAATGGTGAACTCGGTTTTACCATGTAAACTAATCCCATCCCAAACCATTACGTTGGGACCACCGAAACGGTCAACTTCATGAATGCAGGACTCCGAAAACCGCTCGCCGCGTCGTCTCCACACTCTAACACGCCGATCATCATTAAGAAATTTTACTTTGCACTCGTCTGTAAAAAGCATCTTACCACACTGAATAATCCCCCAGTTCAAATACTGACGGGAGAATCTTAATCGGTTTCCACGTTGAACCCTGCTCAGAGGAATCTGAACAACACGCCGTCTTTGTATAATCGATTATGTATAGTTTGAGTGACGCGGGTACCCGTTGTCAGTCGTAGGTGGTGTTGTATGTTACGGGCCGCTATTGTACGATAACGACGAGCACTTAGTTGGACGTACCGATCCCCATAAGTCATTGTTATGCAAACTCTACCTGAACCAGGTCTCATGGCAACACTGCCTGTGTCTTGGAAGCGATTCCATACATTTTTGACAGCTCTTCGAGAAAAACCCAACTGCAACCCACGTAACGCTGAGAACGTCCTTCTTGAATTATAGTTATAGCTCTGGTTGCTGTGATTGTATCCAATACTTTAAAATTAGGAACACGAACACATAAAATAAAAAAGGCATAAAAGAGATCAAATACCGAAGAGTTTGTAACATGAATATAATGCCGCTCATCAGTTACTTTCAGTTTACTAAATTGCAGTTAAATGTAAATAAACTAGTGGCCCCTATTTTGTTTTGAGTATAATCCATGATATGTCACTAACGACTGGTCTTTCTTATTGCTGTATTTCTTATATTGTCCGTTTTTTTGTTTGGCTGTTGTCAGGATTACGTGTTTTAATTTACTGCATTCACACTCGCCAGAATCGAAGGGATCAATTTCCATTTGCAAGGGGTCTAGTTTTGATTTGATAGCTATACCAAATTCAATCAAAGCTGGCTTTGTCAGAGCAACTAGTACCGTTGATTTTTTCTGCGCAATTTAGAGTCAAAGTTTGAAATCCGCTACTAAAAGCTGATGGTCGCTGCCACAGTCAGTACCCAGTGGGTGTTGGTAATTGACGATCGCTATCTTGTTTGGATGATATAGTCTATCTGGTTCCTGTATGGGGCACCTGGGGCAATCTATGTATTAAATCTCCTAGGGTGATGTTTAAACCACGTATTCATGACCGTGAGCTGATTCTCCACACAGAAGTGCAAAAATGTTTCACCACGTTCATTCCTGTTCCCTAGACCATAATGACCAACGATCGTCCCATTTACTACGTTCCCTTTAGTATTGCCAACGTTCGCATTAAAGTCGCCCTTGACAACGGTTATTTCCCGGGATGGTATAGTGCTAAATAGCTCTTGCAGCTGGCAGTAAAACTGCTGCTCTTCTCGTTCTGTTTCCTGTACATCCCTCCTTGTGGCTGATATATATATATATATCCGAATGATATTTAATGGCATCGGTTTCACATCCAGTCCCATAAAGATCATTTCGCCACTATAAGCTCTGTAACCTTTCACAACTCCTTGATAAATACTTGGTACTATGAAAGCCCCCCTTTCCCAATGTGGTCTTCGGCTCCAGAGTAATAAACTGTACCTTCGCTTGTGACAAAATGACCACTGCCCCTCCCGTGGACTTCACTGAGCCCCAAGTTGTCGATCTTGCACCTCCACGTCTCCTTCTCCACAACCTTTAACTTGCCCGGCTCTATCAGTCCTCTCACGTTCCAGGTTCCAATACTTGCCTTTATTCTTTGAAATTTTGTTATCACCGGTAGCATTAGTGTTACTGGCCGCCCGGCGGTCCGCCGCACAGTGTCCTGTATCGGTGCTGCTGGTAGGAGCATATTTCACACCATGCGACCCGGAAATGCAATGGCGCCGAGGGTCAGTCGGATCACATGACGTATTCGCATTATTAGTGGACATTTGCATGGGTTTTCTTGGGAAAATAGTGCAGTGGTTTCCCGTTGCTTTTTGCGGCAGACTTAAAAGAGTTACTAGCTCCAAGGCCACTGAAGCCTCTTCCCACCAGTTGCCTGGTTGGATGAACAATTATCCCGCTATTAACTGAGACGGCAGACGCCGACGCCATTAATTATGTTATTACTACGAACCGCCGACGCGTGCAGGAGAGATTGACATTTGGGTCGGTTAGATGGTATTTTCCGTTCATCCCTTACCCCCAATCTCAAATTACAAAAATAAAAACGTATACAATTATATATCATTAAAATGATGACACATCATTCATGTCAGGAAACAAACAACTTGACAAAATTCTCAAGTCATAAAATTGTGTACATTTAATTAAATTAGCCGATTAAATGATTGCACAATTCAATTGTTAACATCCGTTCTCTCTTGTAAGAGTATTATTTCAACGTCATCTTATTATCCGTATAACTAAATACGTGTAAGTATAGATACCCTGCCACCATTATAATGCAAGGCCAAATTTTTCGGGTGCCGCGCGCAAGATGCCCGCTATCGCTAGGGGGTTGGGCCAGGGGACCCGGTCCCCTCGGACATTACATTACAAGTTATTTTAGCTAATCCTAAATGATTATCAGGATACATCATTCCCATCTGCGGAAAAGGAAGGTGATCTGTTCCCCTATCGTCCACAACCTCACCTAGACATACGCCCGTGTTGCCTTTTGATAACCGATGAAGCTGTACATACACGAAAGAAAAAAATATATAACGAAAAAAGTGATGGTGACGATGAATTGAACCACTTTTGTATTTAATTACAAGTTTTCTTTAATTTGCGTGGTCCGTTATTAAGCTGTCATGATGTCGCCTGGCAATCTCCTATTTTTTACATTTTTAATGTAATGATTTAGCTGTAAATTATACAAGGTAAAACAATTTAGGATTATTATTAAAAGCGGCTATATATGTCAGTGGGCGGATAAGGACTTATTTGCTCATTCGTGAAGATTTTATTAAGGTTGTCTACAGAAATCTTGTAACGTTTTGTCATGTATACGATACAGCTTTGGACCGTCTCCTTTTAATGTAACCCAATGATATTACAGTTTTTTACAGACTGTTTACGGCTCCTTGCTCAATTTGCCCTTACACAATGTGTTTTAGACCATAGAAAGGTTAAACTCGGATGTACAGGGATCGACTCTCCGGCACCACGGATGCCAGTGCTATCTCTACACTACAAGAGCGTACGTTTCAAATGAATTTGAGGTCTATACAGGCACGAGCAAACTTTTTGGCTAAGGCGCCGAAGGTAGACATTCCCCCCGACGTAGGCGCATCCCATGACACAAACGTGAGTACCGTAACCATGGCAGCTGAGAAGCTCCTCAAACATCGGGATTAATAAACCGCGATAGAAAAAGTAGTTTTATTATAATGTGTAACATTCGCTTAACCTAAGAAGGAGAGCTCCAGTTTATACCCCGGGTAGATAATTTAGAAATACATGTACATACAGGTTAAGAAAAGCAGAGCCCGTTTCACCATTTCTAGAAGGTAGTGAATGGCATGCAATGAAGACGATCTTCTGCCGATCTGCTTATAAATACATAGCTTTAATTAAAAATAAAATGAGTAAATCTTACCAACCGTATTACCATACAACCATTCTGCGTGCGATTGCCAGGTCCAAAGACCAAATCAAAAAAGTAATTTCTATTTCTTATAAGAGCGCGAAGTATGGAAGGCGGTGTTACATTCCCTTGTGTCGGAGAATACACCGAGCCGACGGTTATATGACTTAGGAACTAGGTGTGTTATACACTTGAGCGTTATAAATATTCCTGAAGAGGTGCAAGCAATAGCCGAAATTCCCCGGAACTTTTGTAACTAATATTGTACCGTGTAGTGTGCAGTATATATAATTATCTATTATTAATAATCTTTAGTAGAGTGAGTAATAAATTATAATAAAGAAGATACAATCAGTAATACTATATATTCAATTATTTAACAACTTGGTAACTAGCACAATATTATGTTGGTTTTTTTTTTGACGATGCTCACAAACATCCGCATTATTGTTATCATGGAAATGTGTTGCTCCCTACGCCTCCTCCCTCCTATGGGCCACACCTACAAAAAAAGCCACACCGCAAAGCGAAGCACAATTAAGTTATTCTGATCTAAGCTCTATTAAAAAGCACTGTCAATAAAATATATTGGTGTAAAGAACTTTATTTCTCATAAGAATATAAATTCTCTTATAATGAGATACACAGATTTTTCCACATGTTTTTTATACATTTATTTTATTGACGCTAGAATATGAGATCTAAGCTTGGCTTCAATAATTTTCAAATTATTGCATTGTTTGATTTAATTTTAATTTTCATTTAAGATATAGAGGACTGCAAAGTCGTGTATGCGGAGTACGTTGTTTTAACTATAGCCATAAGGGAGACGTAGTTTAACGGGGCCACGCCTCCAGCTGTAATTGTTATTGTCTTCTGACAACTTCGTAGTAACATTAATACCATTCTCCTGTTTTCATTGTTGAAATTCTCCCATTTACATTCGTATATTGCTGCTTCAAACAAATTATTTGCATCGGTTAGTTTCTGACCTATGAAACAGTCTATATATATTTGTGTAAACGTGTACGGTATACCTATAAAACTGTTTTCTATTTTGCCAAGCAACTCTGCTATTATTGCCGAGACAATAAACGCGAAGTCAGCAAAAGAAATTAGGCGATAAAACTTTTCAAAACCCTGCAAATTCTTTATACTAGCTACATGAAGAGTGATGATAAATTTCAGTTTAATCCTTATTTCTTCTTGATTACTGACACAATATTCTGTATATGTGTCATTCATACTTTTACCCATAGATGATTTCGCATCATTCCAAATAAATAAACACTCCTGGCTTAAGGCCAGTATTTGGGCTTCAATATATCCCACCATAATTACCACCAGCGCCTTAACAGTTGATATTTCGTATACACCTACAGCTATACTTAATGTCATCAGAAAAAATGATATTTCATAATTCGGTGTCTCAAATTTGGGTTCCAGTCCTGAAATTGTACAATACATTTTGTTAAATTGTTTTACCGCCTCCGTCTACACGCAAACCGCGCAAAACAGCACTGCTGTCACTTTACGGTGGTGTCAAGTGAGCGAGAGGTACCTCCCCGGTCGTGCCGGCCCAACACAGCATGCCACTACCTCTTATAGTTATTATTATTATTTATTTAAGATACACATATATTTATTTATTTAAGATACACCAACAACAGTACACAATTTTCACAATAAAAAGAACAAACTTTTACACTATTCATTGGTCCAAAGTTGTTAACCTTATCAGGTATATTATTATACAAAATTATAGTGGAGAGTTAATTATTGTAAAATTATGCAAACTAAATTAAACATGAAAAAAAAACAGTTGTGTGGTAGATTAATATTAGTTAAACTGTTTAAAATAACATTAGGAATACAAACAAATGAAAAATTTGGATATATTCACAGAAACAATTAGATAAATAACAATAATTTTAACTTGTATACTGTCAATCTAAAAAGTCCATTATGAGTAAACAATAGATAAGCAATGAAACATCTTACTTTTGAAAGTATTAATAGAATCATGGTAAATGTCAACAACATTGGCGCCAATTTCATTGAAGGAAGTCATTATACTGTTCATTGGAGACCATTTTTTATGTTGGTTCTAGAATAGCTAGTGGTAAATGCCTTCTTAATAGGGTAACGAGGAATGTTTCGGGGTACATACAAGTTAACATTAGTGAGTAGACTTGCAGAATCCAAGTCAGCGTGCAGCGGGCGTTTATTATTAACAAATGACAAAAAAAAATTCTAGGGAGCTTTATTGATACTGTTTTCTATAATTGCAACATAGTTTCTGTAGCATTAGACAAACAAAGTATGCGTTTATTAAGATTAGTTACCTCCAGGTAGTGCCTGGTATTGTATAGTTTATAACGCTTATGGAGCCTTTTTTTTCTTTAATTGTTCTTATTAAATCTCGGGAATACCAAATGGGAAATTTAGAGCTCCTAGGTTTACATTTGGGGATTGTAGAATCTATAACGTTGTTAATTATTTGGTAAAATATTATCGACATCACCACAGCAAGAGAATTCCTGTTCCCAGTCCACCAATCCAAGTCCAAGAACATACTAGACATTAGTCAGCTTTGGTTAGCAAATGATTCACTTTACTGATTTTCATGCCTTATAGATGTAATGTTAATTTCAATTGCTGGGTGGTAATTGTCTAGTTTGAAAATGGGAACAGTAACCTCAGATACGTTCACACCGCACATATTTGCCAAAACCAAATCTAGTATCCGATTTTTTACTAGATTTGGTTTTATCCGATTTTGGTTCAGAACAGAGTTATGTTGGATTAAATTATTCTGACTCATAAAATGTACAAAGCTATGACCAATTGAGTTTTCATAGTCATAAGGAAATAGTTATTAAAAAAAACTATAACAAATGATATAGGTCGTACCATATATTACATATATATCTTGAGGCAAATGGCGTCCAGGCCATACAACTGGTCTTAGAATATATAACGCAGCCATTCCCATCAATGCTATCCAAATACCTATTGCCCGCTGTTTCACCACCTTCAAAACTTTCATCAAATTGTCATGAAATCGGCTCCCAGGTATTACTCGAGCGTCACACTTCAAATATCGAATAATTAGTTCGCCTAGAGTGTTACTGAAATTATTAAAATACTGTTTTATAGGTGAGGGGAAATGTTAAAGATGGTTTTTATTGTACAAGTGAGGGGACAGGCAGGTAGCTTCATCGTGGAAATTGTGCATTACGATACACGTAGCTTTAGTTGCGTATTATTGCACAGCGCGAAGTTAGCGCCCGAGCGCCGCGATGACGATAAGCGTGCGTTGGACAGACGCAAGTAACGGTCTATGGGTAGACATAGTCTACGGCTATCCGCATCTTGGATAACTTCAATACATTAGTCTTGACTGAAAAAGTAATGTCTACAATAAAATTGCTAATGGGTCTAGGTTTTTCTCATTGTGTAGGTGTCATTTGATCACTTTAACCTGTATAGACATATAGAAATGAACTTAGTGACGCATGTGCCACTGTTGCATCCCTCCGAAAATATAACAGAAGCAGCGATTATGTCTCCAGTCTCTCGGCAGCGGACGAAAACAAACCAGATCATTGAAAATATATAGACATAAATATATGCAATGATGGCTGAGTAAGTCAGCAGATAGCTCCAAATAGCGAGACCTGAAATGTTGAAAAAAATAAACATTAAAAAACATTTAGTACATAGTTCAGCATTAGGTACAGTGTTTTATGTATTTGGAGAAAATACTGTAGGTAATGGAAATGTGTTTCTAAAAATGTTGTGGTCTTCAGTTGATCTGTGAAAGTATCGCCCGATGGATTGAAAGTGACAGTTTATTCTTCACCCATGCGGAACAATACGATGGCTCGTAAGCGTATGCAGCGCAATGCATAAAGTCACCGATTT
>JAFELO010000864.1:319814-334720 GCA_017140195.1 Eumaeus atala
TATATTTATTGTTGAATGATTGATTGATTTGGTAAGAAAATATTTTTTTAATTGCAAACAAAATTTATTAATTCTTAATTGTGTTAGTTTCACATACAAATATAAAACAATTCAAATATAATAAGCTTATTCGAAGTGGTCTCCATTGGCTTTGTAGACGTTGAGGCCAGTCATCAATAGAAGCACGCACTCTTTCCATGGGGATATTCTTCACTGCCAATCGTATGGATTGTATTAGGGACTCCAAATTATCATGGCGTCTAAAGCTGTACTCTCTAAAACTGACCATAGCTTATAATCCAGCGGATTAAGGTCGGGACTAGATAACGCGCAGCCGTCAGCTCTGATCGAGTTCTGATCTGGGCTCGTGTCTTGCTGGAAGGACCATACTTGGTTATTGAACATGTTGTTAGGGAACCTTGTGCCGATGTTTTAATACCTTTTTCACAAACATATGGCTCAGTCACTACTCCATAGCTAACACACTGAAGTCGGATTATGCCCACGTGACACTCTATCGACTATTTGGAAATCTTCCTCAGAGCTTTGAGCTCTACTAACGAGTGAAAAACTTCTCATCCGTAAGAAAAAATCTGTGACCTCCTTTTGCGTACCGCTTTAGTAGATGTTTCGATTTTACCACCCTATTATTCTCTAATTTATCAGTTATAGGCTACAAGTTTATGTTTTTAAATACGCGACATGGAATCCCCGTTCATTTCCCGCGATGAAGTCTTTTCCCTTACTGCTGTTAACACCTTTTTCATATGAACACTACGTGGGCGGTCGGATCGTTCCCTGTCACAAACAGATGAAATCGTATTATTCCTATTAATAGCCAAATACACGGACGTTTATCTAATACCAAGTATATGAAGAGTTTTATTTAAGAAAATAGCATTGGGCTCCATACCTACTTTGAGTAATGCAATCACAGCGATATTGTTCTCTTTATCACTTCCATTTTAATATCGCAAAATATTATACAATGTGTTGGCACCAAAATAAGAAAACAGAATGAACAATCGTACAAGAATGACAGATCCCAAATTTATTTTTTTTCTTCGTTTTACCGATCTAGCTGGTGAACGGTCGACCAACACTTCGTTTTCCTAAACGTGGCCTGCACTCCAGAACCTTACTGGCCCATCCGCCATCTGTTCTTCTGAGTGTGTGACCAGCCCATTGCCACTGCAGCAAGTATATTTGTCGCGTGATATCGGATACTTTAGTTCTCTGCCTTATGGCTTCGTTACGAATTCTGTCGGACAGATAAACACTCAACAGAGCACGTTCAATAGCCTGTTTAACTAGCACAAACTTGTAGACCTGTCCTAGATTACGAGGCCATGTTTCGGGCCCGTAGGTCATCACGGGGAGAACGCATTGATTGAAAACCTTTGTCTTCAATCTCTGCGGTATAGGCGACGTGTGAATGTGACGAAGCTTCCGGAGTGCTGCCCAACGTAACTGAATGTGTATATTTTCGAATGGACATCCGTATGACATGTTAAGTGTACATTGTTTTGGTCCAGTACGGTTGGGTTTAAGAAGATTTACCAAAAAATCCAGCTACACCATACCATATAGAACGCGTATCAAAATTTTTGATTTTAGAAATACTTACGTTTGTCATCTTTATATATACTTAAAGTCACACAGCGTAAAAGAGACGAGACATTTGAGAACAGGGTTGTCAAATCACACTTGTTAGGGCTATATTCGCGTAGAAACGACATGACGGTAAATTTTTACTATCTAAAATAACACAATCACTTCAAATTAAAACTAAAACTAGTTACAAAATAATACTGCTACTAGAAGCAAATTATAGGGATTTAATAAAGTTATTTATTGCTTTCACTCCTTTAGAGTTCTGTGGTAGGGGAAGCCGAACCTATTCAGCCTAGTCCTTAGGACTAGGAGCCAATACATGAAACTTTGGAGACGTACCTACTACTTGTAGGAAAGTATACCAATGAATAAACTCATCTAGTAACTTTTTCATCAGCTCTATTGATTTCGTGATCAAAAATGTCACTATTATATACTCTTCTAACATTCTACTTGAAGATTGTCTTATTAAGTTATTTATTTAAATTGAAATAATTTGAAAGCTACTGGAGGATATACAGGTTGAGGCCATATATCACCTTCATAATTTATCACCCGGTATATAAGTAATAACAAGCAATCATTCCGAATCGTCGGGTTTGATAAATAGTTTATAAACCGTGTTAAAGTAATATACGAAACTTCTAAATTAAAACAATGAAAGTACCTTTATCGTAATAAATTCTCGATTTTCAAGATATTTTGTTTACATAATGATAGGACAAACGAGCAATCGGAATCCTTTGGTAGTCACCAAATCCGACGGCCACAAAACCTGCATAAAATAATAAAAAGGGAAATGTGAGTTTCCCTCCTTCAGTTCGCCACTACAACACTCCGCTCACGAATCATGCGACACCCAACAATACGGTCGTCCCATTTCAACTCAGCTGTAGTCCAAGTTGTCACTTCTTCTTGCGAAACTCGCCATGAGATTGAGAGATTTCTATTTTCTGACACATGATATGACATGACTACATTGGAGCATCATGTATATCCAGAATTAGATTTGCTTTGTAGCAAGGTTGTTATTAGTTTTGCAATTTTGCAATTAATGCAGTAATTTTAAGTACTTATTTTATAATTCACCTTGTGACATTCTCACTAAAACTAAATGTAATGAAATGTTTAACATATTGGGTAGTATATTTCTTTAGTAGGCAATAAAAAAAGATGTACGAAACGAATTATTTAATTGCCTTCCATTTTTTAGCAATAACATAAAATAGTGCAAGATCTAAATTATACTTTATCTATAGAGGCTTCTCTCGAATTATGGACTCCGTAATTTCTACCTATAGGTTGTAATTCTATATTTTAACCTATATGTAATATGCATATGTCGTAGTCGGTTTGTATCGCCGTGTAACATTACCCTTTTTTGTTGTGTGGCGGGTTAACGATTAGCCGGATTGTCATTGCGAGGCATTCCTCAATATGGCTGCTGACGTTTAGCCTCATTCAACCTCCAGATTTAGGCGGTGATAGTGATCGATACATGCATGAAATTAGCCCAAGGCGTCGAACTTGTCTGGGCATAGTTTTTTATTTCGCTATGTTCAACAATGACATCCTCATTGTAGTTGTCATGTCAAGTAATGCCGCGAGTGTCAAAGTTAGGAACCAAAACGTGTCAAAAAGCCGGATAATGATTAATTTTATTTCAATAAGGCTAGCTTTATTGAATATCGTATAACGCCGAACTCTTTTTGGCGTAATTTCACTCATCCGTATTCAATGTAGCTAATCGTTGGCCCGTCACAAAATAAAACGGCCCTGTTTTTGAAAATGGCTAGCCCTAATGAAATACAGCGATTTAAACAATCCGACCGCGACATATTTGAACGGAGATCGTCTTCCCACCTGGTGAACGGTCGTCCAACACTTTGTTTTCCTAAACGCGGCCTCCACACCCGAACCTTACTGGCCCATCTGCCATCTGTTCTTCTGAGTGTGCGACCAGCCCATTAAATCGTCGCGTGATATCGGATAATTTAGTTCTCTGCCTTTTGTGACTTCGTCACGAATTCTGTCGGACAATAAAATACCCAACATAGCACGTTCAGCAGCCCGTTGAGCTACCGTAAATTTGGCCTGTCTGTCCTAAATTAAGACGCCATTTTTTGGCCCCGTAGGTCATCAAAGGGAGAATGCATTAGTTGAAGACTTTCGTCTTCAAGCTCTGCGGTATAGGCGACGTGAGAACATTCTCTTCACCACATGGTGAAGCTTCCGTAATGACGCAAAACCCAACTGAATCCTGGCTTCCCTCTCGAAGTTATAACTACCTAATTGCAATAGTTGCCCGAAGTAGACGTATTCGTCTACACCACGAGAATAGCACCATCGACCGGCCTAGGGAGAACTTCGGTGAACATTACCTTTGTCTTGTTCAAGTTCATCCTATGACCAATAACATCGGGAGGATACATTTAGGCTGTGCAACATTTCCGGCAAGCTCTACAAGGATTCGGCCAACACAACGATATCGTTGGCGAAATGAAGATGTGAGAGGTAGGCGCCGTTAATATTTATGTCGCATTCTGCCCAGTTTAAAGTCTTAAAGACTTCCTCCAAAGCATTAGTGAACAGTTTCGGGGAAATAACATCCCCCTGTCGCGCTCCTCGATGCAATTGGATTGACTTTGTTTGGCCTCTCGGGATCAGAACTGACATAAAAGCAGCAGCAGCGTCGTACAATGCTCCCTGTACTTCGACGGATGATTGTACTCATGTGTCTTTTGTACAACTTGCCTTATGGTGAAAAGGTGGTCCATGTTGTGCGGAACCCAGCCTGTTCCGGTAGCTAAAATTCGTCGAGATTTGTGGTGAGACGATTCTTCTTGACGAATCTTGAGAACAACTTGTAAATATGGCCAAGAAGTGAAATTGGTCTGTAATCTTGAAGAAGTGATTTTTCACCCTTTTTAAAAAACAAAATAACGTCACTTCCAAGCCACAAATTTAAAAATAATTTTTAGCACTCTTAACACAGGTTCGCCTCCTGCCCTAAAAACTTCGACTGTAATTCCCTCCTTCGCCGAAGCCTTTCCAGATTCAATCTCACCCAAGCCAGACTGATTTCAACCAAACTGACGTGTGGCGGATCGCCTGGCAAATGCCGTGTCAGGCTTGCGCGTGGATCGTCGTTCAGGTTATCGGGATGAGGAGCATGCGATGTATACAACTTGCTATAGGAAGTTTCGATCTCATGTAAGATCCCAGACTTAGAAGAAACGGTGACTCCAGAATCAATCTCTTTATTCTGCTCAATCGCTTCGGTAACCCGTTGCGTATTTGAGCTGCGAAGGTCTCGACGTATTAGTTTGCGGACTCACTTTGAAAGAAGCTTGACGTCGGCAGGCGTAACGTCTTCGTATGCTCTATATTCCCTCCTAAGTCTCAGCGTTTAATCCGTTTAGCGTTACTCCTCATATACTTACTCCTACACAAACGTCCCGCATGCAACCAATCACGCCTCCTCAATTGCAATTGTAGCTTCCGACATATTTAGGGGCATCGAACCGGTTTTTAATTCCAGTAGGAATATTTCGGAACCTACCATGGTACGTCGGAAGTCAGGCCGGAAGGTTGACTGTACTAATCGGACACACTCGCGTTAAAAGCTAATATTCCGAGAGCCTTTAACCAATCGGTGATCACTTCCGGTATTAAACTTGTTGATCACGCACACATCCTATATATGTGCTTTCGGTCCGCCATAAGAAAGCCAATCTCGTTTCTTGTCACAGTGTCGGGGGTCTGCCATGTCTACTTCGTATGGGGCGTCTTCCTGAAATAAGAGTTCATTAAGAAGAGGCCCTCCTTCTCGTGGAAGGTTATCAGAATTAGCCCCCTGCGATTTCGACTTCCATGTGGTCCCAGACTCGACTCGACACCATTTCGTAGTCCCACCTTGGCATTAAGGTCCCCCACAACAACATTGAAGTTCGCTCCTACAGGTCTTTTTGACATCATCATAGGTTGTCTCCACGTCATCATCGGAATGTGTCGAGGTTGGTGCGCATATTTGCATCACTTTAAGGTTATACCTCTTATTGAGTTTAAGCATGAGATACGCCACCCTACTCGACACACTAGAGATTTCAACGATGTTGCCTACGAGGGCTTTATTCACAAGGAATCCCTCGCCACCTTGTGATGGAATGTCGCCTTCCCTGAAGTGGAATAGGTGACCCGATGGCAGAGTTATGGTGTCCTTGCCTTGTCTTTGGACCTCACACAGTCCCAGAACATGGCATCGGATTTTCCCAGTTCAATCTACAGGTCAACCAAGTGGTTATCTAGTCTAAGTGTTTCTCCGTTATAAGTAGCCAGGTAAAATCGGTGGCAGCGATTCATAGCCCGGAGATTCCTAGCACCGTTACCGTGGCCACCACCGTGGCAGGACCAGTGGACCTACCAGGAACTAGGGGCTAAAATCTGCTGTTGTCATCCATTTAAGGTAAATGCTCGTAATTGTAGTAATCGAGCAGGCGGATCGGCACTCGCAGACTAGGTTTCGGACCAGCGCCAATTCTGCCTGTCGCCGATCACTCGGCGCGACCTCTCTCCGGTGCTCCGGTCTATTTCACTGTCACTATGAAACAAACGAGACACCAAGTTAACAGCTCGCTGAAGCCTTTTATATCTTAGGAGACTAGTTTAGTCCCTTTGACGACTTTGACGTGACCTTGGGCTTGGATTAAGGGTGAGGGTATTCTTAGGCCGTTCCCACACAGCCAAGGTTTTGGAGTGGTGCCCGCGCTTAAGAAAACGAAGTGTTGGTCGACCGTACACCAGATGGAAAGATGATCGCCATGCAGTAGCTGGTCCAGATGAATGCGAGTAGCAGGAGATCGGCCGTCTTGGCGTTCATTGAAAGAACCCTATGTCCAGCAGTGGACCGATAAAGACTGATAATGATGACATCACCGTCGTCTAGTATTTGTAACAAGTCCTTGCGATACTTAGCTCACGGCTAGGCTAACATGATGCGAAAAGTCCACAGATATTATTATTATTATTATCATATAAAAATAATATGTATATTTAGTTTAAAAAGGACAGAAGGGATTCTGCACTATCACAAGTACTTGCCGATTTTCTGTCTGTCAAGCATTTGGAACAGCGTGACTCTCTAACCTGATGGTGCTGATTATCTCTTTATCTCCTCTCACAAACAGTCAAAATGTTACGATCTCTTGAGGATTACACTTTTCCATCTCTAGGTAGTTATGGATAAAGTGGTAATATAGTTGTGAACAAATGAATAGTTATTATATATAATTATAAATATACCCACATAATAGGAATTAGGAATTGTGCTAGCCTTAATATAACAAATGTACGGATAATAGAACATTTAGCAGGCGCCGGATGTGCGATAAAACTTGAATGAGTGTATGATTATATAACTTGAATGGGTGTATAATTACATCTTAGTTTATAAGAAAAATGTAACGTTTTTGTATATGATTAATAAATAAAAAAATAATTATAAAAACGGAGACCGCATAAGATTTAATTGGACACGTTTTTATAGATATTTTTCCCCAAAATGTGACTTTAATCATCATCATTTAATGTCTCCCAGTACTTTTAGAATCAAGAACGACGTCTGATATCTAATTAATTATTCGTACATCGATATGGTCACTTTTATTTTATACTGGCATCCGTCGGCTGTGTTCGTGTTGCCCTCATACACTCCTCTCTCTCTCCTCCTCTCCTGTTCATATGTGGGATGTGTCGGATGGTATCGACGCCGAAAGATCTATATCCGTTTTCTGAGTTATCACCCCTTTGAGCGAAAATATTTACTTGAATAATAAATATTTACAAAAATATGAAATGTTAAATAATAATTATTTACAAATTCTAATAATATTTTACTATTATTTATAAAGTAATAATAAAATATTTATACAAGCAATAATTATTTGTGCCGGAATTTGTCCGCTCCGTCGATCTGATTTTGTTTAATATGACACGAGTGTAACAAAGCTTTATACGCTTAACACGTAAAACTATGGAGGATTATAAATAATGAAAATGTCGTCGTAGCCGAATTTCACGCCACGGTAACCATCCCTTTAGAGACTAGCCACACACAGCACAGGCACAAGTGCGCTCCCAGTCGCCGCCACCACCACCAGAGAGAAATTTGGCGCATGACTGACGGCTCAACGTGCTCTCGGGGGTGCACACTGCCAACTTTCTGACTTCGGCCCCAGGACCCCACGACTGTGGTCGAACATGCTTAACACTGGACCGCAAGGCAGACAAATAATTGTATATACACTAACCCTGTAGCGTCGACCCAAAGTATCCCCCAAATTTTAGTGCAATAGTTTCAGTACAAGCGGTGAAATATTGTTGCACTAATATTTATAATTGACATTCGGAGATATCCATACAAGCGAAGTCAAATGAAAGCTAAAAGGTTTTTGCGTTTATCTTAAATTCTAAATCTGAGTATATGAAATTTTAACCATAACCACTAGAGCGTGGCAAGGAAAGAAAACTGTAATTATATTTTTTATTAATATTATTTACAAATCTAATCATTTTCTTAACCTAAAAATAAATTCAGTTTAGGAAAATGGTACATCACCTTCCCAATGAGCAATTACATAATATGTATAAGTTGCAGGAAACACAATGCTATTTCGGTTGTGATAAAATTCTTCTAAGACACTAAGGAAATGATATGAGATCATTTTTAAGGATAATAAAAACGATACAAATATATCATTAAATAGCTTTTTACAAATGTAGGCCAAATTATCCCTACCATTATGAGGCCTCCAATATCATAATAATTGTTTACACCAAATTTCCATATAGATTATTATGTTGTTTACAATTTACAAACATGTGGAACGGAAAGGAAAATTCATAATTGACAGAAAGTTACGAAAAAAATAATATAAAGAAATAATATATTTCTATACTCTTATAATAACATAAACAAACATTTACAAATTACTTCTTCGTAACATATAGTAAACCATAACAAAAAAAAAACATATCAATATATTATATATAGTAAAAATAAAATACATAAAAGTAATGAAACCTTGTGAAGTATGGAATGTATATTTTATTTACACTAAATACATTTATACAAATAACTAATTTACACTACATTATATATTGTTCAAAGGCACATTTTGTATAGAACCACCTATATTACCAATTGCGTTTAAAATTCTATTCTATTAAACTCTACAAAGAATCTACTCAGGGTCACAGTAGGACAGATGGATTAAAATAGACGAGTTATATACTCTATATAAAGTAAACTAGCACAACAATTAATACTTCTTTACAAAATTAGGTAAAAAAAAATAATGAAAGTACGTATAGTGTATATTGATATTACAATATCAATCCATGTTATACAAACAATATAAAAATCAATAACCTGGGCCAGATTCAACACGACACGACCTCTGGCGTAGATGCGAGCGGCATCTCGGCAACGTTACCACTGCGCCAACCAGACATCTACAGTAATTATATCGATCAGTCATTCATTATCAGTAGTTAAGTTTTGATGTTATACTGCGACCCTTAGTAAAAGTACTAAACTACAGTTTTTTTTTGGTTAAAATCACACAGTGTGGTATGAAATAAATGACATTAAAGTTTAACCTGTATTGCTAATGTCCCGGTCACTGTTATTTAATTATCTATACAATTGTCTCTTTTTATAAGTGATATAGCTAATATGTCTTTCGATTGTTAGCCAATAACAATGTTGAAATACATTTTGCTAAAATTTGGCTCAATGGACCAATGATGTCACTTAATTATATAGAAAACTACGTAAAGTACCTACTCTTTATGTATTATTGTACTATATTTATGTTTTTTTTTGTATAATGTCTTTCTCTTGTCCCCTGGTGCATAGTAGGTCTTTAAAACAGTAACATTAAATAAACACATAATTTCATGTCAAAGAGATTATACATTTTATTACAAATCCTATTGATTCTATTAAGAGAATCTTATATTCAGTGGATCTAACTGAAAATAACAAACACATTTTTATTTTATGATACTTCCCTCTCATAATTATATACGTTCAGTTATAATATAGAAATATTATTTAATATCGAGGGAAAATGTTGTCATTTACTAAATGTCCGGACGAGATAGCACTTGTGACGTCACGCGTGTTTAGCACTCGACTCGTCGCGCTCAGTACTCGGGCGCAACACGTTGAGTGAGGCGCGGACTGAAACGCGGCGAAGCAAAGCGCTATGGCTTCAGTCGCTTGAAGCCCGCGCCGTCCTGCCCGAGTTTCAGCTCCTCGTATAGCGTTGGGTCGACCTCCCGAGCAGTGGGCACAGTTGTACCTGGCGCCTGGGTTTCTTGTCTCCACGCTACGCTGTTGGAGACCCCGTTTCCAGTGCTCGTGTTACCGTTTGGTACAGTTCCCTGCAAGTAAAGAACATATTCGGTGCATTTATGCACAAAAGAGAAAGTTTCAGTATTAAATTATTTTATCGAATATTTATTTTTGGAATATTTATTAGAAGAAGAATTTGTTCATAAACAAAAAATTACCTTGAAACGATGATATTTATTTTATATTCTCTAAAGTTTTGTAAAGTGTATTGTTCTCCAAGTTTTAAGAAACGCTACAACATTTCCCGCCCATTGGGCCGGCACAACAAGGAACATACGGTCTCTCACCTAAAGTTACGTGAAAATGAGAGAGATATACACCATTTAAGACCCCAACAGAAAGTATAGAACCGATTAGAAAGCATAGTCATCCATCTGAATACGCTGTAGCTGTACGGATGTTTGTGGGCGTAAGCAATCATTTACCAACATCGATAGCTCGTTTAGTTCAAAATACCCCAATGAAGCCGATACAGGTGAACTAAAATTGGGTATAATTGAGATTTAATCTCTACTCACGTTTCCGGTGTTATCGGCATTCGGCTCCCTCAAATAGCTGGGATTCTCAAAAGCAACACCTCCTTGAGCTTTTAGTTTCAGCAGCTAAAAATAGAGAATATTTACAATTAAATATTTGCAAATATATATTGGGATTGTCTTTAAAATCTCACAACTGAGTTCAAATATTTACAATATGGTTTGATTATTATCTTGAGAACGATGAAATTCTGGTCTGACAAGTAATTCCACAGATTTATTATTAAAACTCATTTTCGTTTTGAATCCCTTTTCATTTTGTTACAGTGATTTACGTAAAGTTTCGCTTTGTTTATCATCAATTTTGTTGTCCCACTGGTGAAATCTGGTTATAACGGTTTAAACTAATGTTAAAATACCTTTTTTCGCCCCATTTACTGAATACGCTCCTTTTAATAAATTAAAGCCTACAAAAGACAGTAAAATTAGAGGCGATCTGAGTTTAACGAAGCGTTGAAAAAAAAATAGGGTTCTAATGGTAGATGGATTAAACTGGAATCGACATAAATAAAACGTGTAGTAGAGCCACAAAATACACTCATGAGTTCGATTTCTGTAGTGACAATAATAAGATTATTAACACATCTCCACGCCATTTCCCTAATGGGGTAGGCAGAGCGAGCTGAGAGTCACAAGATCCTTTTTGGACTTACAATGTGAATTGCAAAATATTTTATGCGATTTTAGTGCTTCGCCGTATTTAGTGTCATTGTTTTCAGAAAAATATGTTCACCGTATGATAAAAAGTGAATTTCGTACGGCCAAAGCTTATAACTCCGAGCGCTGTCAGCTGTGCGGACAATTAGCAGCCACCTGGTCTAGCTAACCGTATGGTAAGAATTTCAAAGGACATCTAGGTCAAACTTGAGGTACCTATTTTCTTACATATTTGGTATCAGAATCGAGTACTGAATACACTTTGTGTTTTGTATCGTACAAATTTCAAATTCTCTTCTCTTCTGTGGTTTGTATCGTATCACAAAGGGGGCGTATACCTAGTTCTTTTCTGTAGCAGATATAGACGAACCTTGTCTATAATACAGTAAGATTGTAATTATAACTCGAGTAGCATGGTGAAACCTTTAATTACGTTTAATAATAACGTAGTAGGGCATTGAACAGAGAAAGCCTATAATTTTCTTTAATTTCTACTTACTATGATAAAATTAAAATCTTAAGTATCAATATTTACATGAATATTTCACCATGTGGGACTATTCATATTATGTAAAAATGCGAAACTACATCCTCCTCCCTCTCTCTCTCGCGCACATAATACCGCCGTAAAGTGACATCTTCAGTGTCGGGTTTTGTGCAGTTTGTGCGTAGCCGGTGGCCCATTGGATGTTGATGGGCGTCGGTAATCGTAAAATGGCACCGATTGTTCGTTAATTAATAAAAACCATAAAGGTTATATATACAGGTATATTTCTTCTCACTATAGTTTAATTACATCGTATCGATTAAGCATAAGCACAGGGACTGTTTGACATAATTAATCTATCACACACAAGACCGGGTAACGCTAAACTTATACGGTCCCTACACTTCTTATTACTCGGCTTAACTAAAGAATGAAGCGATCAAATTTATTTGTTACTTTTGTGTTATGAGCTTAGCTTATGAAGACTATAAATACACGAAGGAGGTGGTCCATTTCAGAGGTGTATTGTACTTCACACCGTGAATAAGTAAATACATAGTTATGCATGTTAGTTTAACAAACAAAATTACGAGAACTATTAATAAAATTTTAATATAATAAGTTGACACTTATTTATGCGGACCTTTACGACTGTTATTAAATGTCATTTATGACAAGTGGCGTCGGTCGTGTTATTTTCAAAATGTGAAAGTTTATAATAAATACGCCCTTGGTAGTGTTGCATAACGAGAAAAGATTTAATAATTATGACCGCTGAAATGATCGATGAAAATAAATTTATGGATTTCAATTCATGTTAACCTTGGGAGAGACTTATGTCCAGTAGAGGACTAACGTTGGCAGCAGAGAGAGAGAGAGAGAGAGAGAGAGAAGAGAGATAAAGAGATAGTGAAGGGGGGCGAGGCCAGTGTCAAAGATAATAAATGAGTTGTTGTTTACACAACGTACACAGTTACAGTTGTAACATTTATTTGGAATAGAGTCACGTGACAGTAAATAGCGACAGATTTGTGAAAACTTTTTCTGTTGAATTGTGTAACTATATGTTTTATAATCTAAGGCAATAAGGATATTCAGGTATAGACGTCAAGGGCCTTAAGTCCATGTGACAAACTAGGGACGTACCTTTCTATGTCTGTAGTACAATCCAGCAGCGAGCAATATGGCGGACACGAGTATGCAGGCGAGGGCGACGCCGACAGCCGATGCGGCGCCCGACGACTGCGGCGCCGCGGCCGCACCCGGCTCTTGTCCCGCCGTCGTGAAGAGTATGGGCTGGCTCAGTGTCGAGGTACCTGTACAGGTTGCTTCTATTGTTACTAAGCTCGGTCTTCTTTCGGACTCCGGTTATATTTGTTTCGACAATGAAAATGTCACTATCCATTATGAAAGTGCACAAAAGTATGCTTTTGGTGAATTTTATAATTTTAAATCAAATAATTTTTATTACATTTAGAATATTGTGCATGAGGTTACAACGTCAATTGTAACACATTCAAGGCAAAATTTGCTATTATTTACCGGGATTATTGTCGTTTATGTGGTGTGCTGCCTTGGATCATATACTTAGTCTGACCATAAATAATGTTACAATAAAAAAGTGTATCATGTACCATTTTTGAGAAAGCCTCTTAATAACTCCATGTTCCATAACCATGTAAGGTACCCTTCATCTAGTCTCGTCCTTAATCCGCTGGATTACGATTTATGGTCAGTTTTAGAGAGCACAGCTTGCTCTAAACGCTATGATAATTTGGAATACTAAAACAATCCATACGATTGTCATTGATAAATTTCCCCATGGAACGAGTCCATGATTTTATGGATAATTGGCACCAAAGTTTAAAGGACTGCCTGGCAGCTAATGGCAACCATTCGAATAAGCTTCTTATATTTTTAATTGTTTTATATTTCTGTATTAAACTAACACAGTATAAAAGTAATAAATTTTATTTGCCATATTTTTTTTGTTACAATATTTTGTTTATTTGTTATTCTCTTCTTTGTTACAATTTGCTGTACTCGTATCCACATTGACAATATCCGAAGAGCAATTGATACCGGATTTGTGAAGTTTTTTTAAACTCAGGTGAGCCAAAATGACAAAGAAGTGTGGCGGATGTTAATGGGTGGCGGTAGTCACCAAATGGGACCCATTGTTTGCGTGTCCCTCTCTACTATAAAGCTGGTTATCCGCTAATTGATCTGTGGAGTAAAATAGATGCACCGACACCCATAGATATCCGTCTTATTGTCATACAAGTGCGTTGCCTCTTTTCCTCCTATGCCAATAAAAAATTAAGAAGTAAAAGTCATAATGATCTAAGTAAGATGACTCACCGACGTCATTAGCCGACTTCACGACACACTCGTATCTCACGTCATCCTGCAGGCCCGTGAGCACAACGCTGGTCTCACTCGTGTCCAGTTTCTCAGGAACCTTTGCGCCGTACGCCCTCCAGAACACGCGGTATAAGTAGACGGTTTGTGGGTTTTTACGTGGTGGCTCCCAACTGTAAAGGACAGATTTTAATCAGAGAACCACTCTCTCTTCGAAATCTGGCGAGGAGCAGGCTATATTTTACCTATGTGTAACCATACCTTGACGGTTATTTTGTGATATGTGATTTTGTGACATGAAGATTCCCTCAAGTTTATTTTTCTTGGCTGTAGAGCATATGAAAATTAGTACATAAAATGTATATATGCGAATTTTCAAAGATGCTACATACACCTCCTAAAAGTAGAGATCAAATTAAGACCCTGTGGCATGCACGGTAAATGTATAAACTATAAGGCTACCTAAGGCGAAAAATGGTAAGTGCGAAATATATATATATATATATATATATATATATATATATATATATCTCTGCTACATTGACATAGTCTTGTATCCACTGCTGGTCATCTCCACAGAATCTGTGGGGGTTACGGGCATCGAGGCGGACCTCATAGCCCGGGTTGGTTCGCAAGGGGGACGACTATCCCCGAGGATAACGAGGCCGCAATAATTTGCGGGTTTACCGTCGTGGCTTATTGGCTCAGGGGAATGTAGGTCTGTTTAGGTGTTATGTGGTGTGTTGTGACTGTGGTGAGTAGTGATTGGGTGTGTCATGCGTGCGCATGTGTGATCCTCGTCCGGATCGCAGGACACGCAGTCCCTAGTCCG
>JAFELO010000864.1:341576-376576 GCA_017140195.1 Eumaeus atala
AGGAGAGAAGAAGATGAGAAGAGAGATGCGCGTTTGTCCCCTATTTTACAAAAAAATCGCTTAATAATGCTACGGATAGAAAAAATGTTCTCTCCTAAGATTTGTTACTGTTTTCTTTTTTCTGAAAGTGAGATGTAAAAGATTACAGATAGATATCTACCTGTAACATCCATTTTTTATAGTATAAGAGGGAGCAATCGGAGCGCTTCGGTGAATACTGATGACCGTAGTGCCGCTGATAACCCTCGCGGTATTAGTGGGGGGTACTAGCATGTGTTGCTAACCCCGAAAATCACCAGCCCCCCATTTCCTGATGCGCCAAAAAACCCAAAGGCATTACGACATTTTGCATCTCAAAACTAACCTGAGTGCAACACTCTGTGACGTTGTGATGCGGGTTGGAGGACCTCAATCTGACAGAAACTGGTCTCAGTGTCTTCCCGAAAGCGTTCTCGGCGTGGCAGAAGTAGTCGCCCTCGTCTGCTTCAGTTATCTTCTTTATGACAAGACGCATTGTATATTTTGTTTGTTCCTGAAAATAAAAATCCAATAATGCTTACTGTTCAAGTATAGATAATGATTGACTCAGTGGTCGCCAGTTTCTCGTCCTGGTGTAAGCTCTGTCGTGGCGGTGCGACCGGGGAGCAGTAGCAGTGCCAAGAAACCTTGGACGAAACCAAATGAACAGAGAGGGCTGTTCTTTGTACCCCTCCTATAAGAAGAGGGGACTAATGTGAAAGAGGCGCTTTTGTTCAGGCCAGGGTCAGGGTCATGAAAGAGGCGCTTTTGTTCAGGGTCAGGGCGCAAGGGGTGAGGATAGGAAATTCGCCCAAACGCCTTAAAGGTGAAGTTGTCCTCTGGTCACAAATCATGCGAAATGAAACTGACAGCGAAAACAACAAATATTCTGTAAAAATTCTATACTACTAAACTTTTATAACAATGAAGAGAATGCCTCAATTTGTGAATCTCACAACGATGGTTTCCATGATATTTAGAATAATGAATTGACGGCACATACTTCGGAATCTGCCACCAGTTGTATAGAGTAGTTGGGGCCATCTATGACTGGAGTGCGTCCATTCGGATCCCTCCAGAAGGCGATGGTTGGCTTCGGCAGAGCCTCCACTCGACACTCCAGAATTACCGAGTCTCCAGCCGCGGCCATGGTTATTCCAGATGCTTGAATGCTTGGTACATCTGGATAATACGGAGCAAGTTAAGAAATGGTCCCGAATATATATAAAGGATTTCCAAAATAAAATACAGATACATTTTTCTTCTACATCTTACTGTTGAGTACAAAATCCTGTCTATTCTGGACAGGGAATTATTTAACATTTACCTGGCAGATTGACGCAAGTGGTTAGTGATAGGGTGTGTTAAACCCTAAATTTAATATATAAAATTCTCGTGCCACAATGCTAGTTGCCTTACTCCTCCGAAACGGTTTTACCGATATTTGCCAAATTTTATAATAGGTACCCCTAATTGATAGGTGTTGTTCACCCATAACATCCTTTTTAAGTTTACACGTTACAAAGTTTAGGACAGAACAACGTCGATCGGGACAGCTAGTATATATACTCTAAGTACTATCGTGGGTTGTAATGTGCGTTTATTTTATGGTTTAACATGTAATATATTGTAAAAATGTAAAATGAAATAATTAAATAGTGGAAATTGTATAAAAAATGTCTTGTTCAATTGTGTTAGCCATTTCAGATATGAACCACAACTGAGATCCTTTCATCTCTTCTTTTTAAATCCTTAGCATTTAAGTCTTAAGTTCGCGCGAATGCTTCTCATGACAATAAAACGACTGTTACGTATTTTATCGCGGTTTATTAGAAGTTAGTTGCTGTAAAGTTTCTGAAATATCGGGCTAGTTGTGATCAAATAAACCACGATAAAATCTGTAAAAGTAGTTCAATTGTAGTAACTACTTAGTATTGAAGTCTCACGTGATATGTTGATTTTCCGCGAAGCCTGCATCGGCGTGCCGTAGCCGTTGTCTCCGTAGCACGTGACCTGATCCATGTCCCGCGTCACGTTGTGGATCACAGTCACCATGTGGCGTGTCACCTCTTGTCGCACCAGCCGACCTACACAGCACGTCCCGGTTACTATAACTTGTAGGAGGGTGTACCTTAAGGCGTGTGATGTGCATATGACGTGAAACATTGTGTGAGACACAAGCTATCACATCGTTTACATTTCATGCGCATCTTTCAATCTACAATTATGTTCGCTCAAGTAGACTCAAGTCCGTGTTTGAACTGACGACGAAATGATCAGCTCGAAGTCTCTGATGAATAGCGATTACCACAAGCAGAGTTTATGCACTATGACCTATTCGATATATTTGTCCCAATCGACCACCGTAAACTCACAAACCGTATGAAACGAAATAACATAGCAAATATGTCGCTTCGCTCCAGTTATAGCTATTATGTGAGATAGAGTAACCTTCCGCCTCCCTTGTCTCACATGCTCTATTTATCTGCAGTACATCAATGACCTTTTACATAAAGGTAGACAGGACGGTAGAGAGGTCATTATAAAATTTGTGCGAAACTTTGTGCAGATGAAAATAGACGCAAGGTAAGTTATGAGCTGAAAGCCGAAACCAATTAAAATAAAGTTAGCCTGTCGCTTTTATCTACGAACTTTTTCATTTACTCCCCGAACAGAACACACACGCCCGTAGACATACCTTTAACATTAAGACCAAATAAATTTACGCTAGAGATCACCCAGAGGCCGAAAATCGGTCATAATTACAAAAGTCGACATTTGACTTCGAATACACCATAAGTAGATGTATTTAAAAGTCTGACTAAGCTTCTAATTGTCCCTTTCCCCCCTTGTTGACTCCTTTTATAGATATAAATTATCACAACTGTAAAACCTTTTTATAGGTGTATAGTAAAAAAGAAGTTCGGACGTCATAATATGTTTGACAATGTCACAAATTGTTAACTACAAGAGTTTTAACATTGCGTGCATTCCGCAGTATGGGTAACGTTTTATTTTATTAAAGTAATAAGATGTAATGGATATTGTATAAAAAAATTGGGTTCTACACTTCACCTACACATGAACTGCACGTGTGGTAAGTTTTACACCTCGGCCCGTGCAATTTTCGTAAAATGGTGTAAAATGAATGTAAATGTTTTGTGTTGGCTGTATACTTTAATTAACTTTTACTATTAAGTAACATTTCTGTCCTTCTTTGCTTTTTTATTATTGTTATAACATGTTTTATTTCATGCTCAACAGCTGTGACGCACTCGGTGGCATGATGCGGTTGAAAACTGGTGTCAGTTTATCATGTTCACCTAGTATATGCTGAACTAATCCAATTTTGCGCATCCGCGAGGCACACATATTATTGTTAATTTTACTTTATATTTTTTTATTTTTGCATGTGAAATGTTCACGTATGGCTCTTGCGTGTGGTCAAATAAACGTCTTTTCTTTCAAAGCTTTTGCTATAGTATTAGTAATAGTGATTATGATATCACAACACATCACCTCGCCAGATCCCTCACAGGGTAAGCGGAGGAAGCCGAGCGCCACATATCACGTCCCTACAGATCTGTACCGCTCCCTCCACACGCTTGACTTACCGGATATGTAAAGTGATATAGTTGGAGTCGGCGTGCCCATCGCTATGCACAAGATGGTCATGCTGGAGCCTTCCACCACCAGATTCACGGGGTTGATCGTCGGTGGCTACAGACAAGCAAACATTAAGTATTAGATTTTACCCTCGCGTAGTTTTAAGAAAGGTATTTTAAAGCGGTAATGATATGCAACCGAATTGGGTTGGCATGACCATCGAGGTACTTTTAAATTTTTAAAATACAGGGGGTCAAACGAGCAATCGGAGCCTTTCAACGACTAACGACGCCCATGAGCATCAGCATAATTATGGCGATGCGTTGCCCTCCTTTTCACCTCCCCCAATGTGCCACTCACAATCCGCACGAAACGAGTAATTCGTGCAGTTCGGTGACAACCGACGTCCATAAATATCCATTGTGATCCTTCACCGCATCCTCCAGTAGGCTACTGGCAACTCACAAACTACACAAAACACGACAAAATACATCACTTTTAATATGGAACCACGTAAGCGAGAGGTACATTCTCTTGTGTCGTTTTGATTCCGCTGCACGTATCATCGCACTACCTCTTCCCAGATATTATTTAACAAAGTACACACTCATTATCCAGTCCCAAGCTACGTTATGCATGATTACCTCTACGAACGCAGGGTAGGCTGGGTCAGTCCAGGCCAGTAGAGTCTCCGAGGGCAGAGAGTCCCCGGCAGCCGCGTGCGCCACCACCCAGGCCACGTACTGAGTGTTTGGAGACAACTTCTCCAGGGTATGTCCAGGCACCGTCGTGGTGATCTTGGTAACATTCTGTTTGCCTTGTTGGCTTGGCATCTTGAAGTATAATCTAGGAAATAACATTGGCGTTAGAGATTAGAATATCATGTGTAACATGTATTGCTCATGTTGCGACGTGGTTCTACCGTTTCGTGTAACTAAAAAGTTTTACTTCGATCATGTCTGCAGCACAATCGCCATCTTTTTAAATATCAAGCCGGCTCGTCCAGGGAGGTGATTCTCGGTCACATGATATAAAGTGATATTTCCGTGTCGTGTTTCATGTGGTTTGTGAGCCGGTGGCCTATTAGAGGAGTGGAGAAAACAGCGACGCATCGGCAAAATTATGCGGATGTTCATGGGCTTCGGTAGTAACAAAATGACTCCAATTTTTCGTTTGTCGAAAACAACTTCCTCGAGAATAGTTGTATCCATGGTAGTTGTGTCCACATAATCCGTTCAGTAGATTTTGAGAAAATTCGATCACATACAGACAGGCAGCTCTTTTATACTAAGTATAGATAGATACTTACGAATATGCGATTTTATGCTTACGAATATGCGATTTTATACTTACGAATATTCGATTTTATACTTACGAATATGTGATTTTCTCGTCAGCCAAAGAATACTGCGGTGGTTGCCAGCTCAGCGTGAGCCACGTGGCAGAGTGAGAGGAGACAGACAGAGAGTGCGGTGGTGATGGTATACCTGAGACTTCCTTGTTTTCTGTATCTGTAACAAATCAGAAGTGACTTCGGACTCCTTAAGATACGACGCGAGGCTAACTTGGTAAAATCATACTATGACGACAGGATGGCTTAGTTGGTAGCGTGGCGGTTATACCGCGTGTTACACCAGAGGTCGCGGGTTCGAATCCCGCCTAAGTATATACTAAGAAAATCTATGTATTATGTGTATTTCTATAATAAAAATCTGATAAGTAAATATGTTCTTAAATTTATTACAATATCAAATATATTCACGTTGTTCTAACACCTGTAACACAAGTCCTCACGGTACTTAGACAGGAATAGGCTAAGTTAGTGTGATAAGTCCACAGATATTATTATATTTTATTGGGTTGCCATGATGAGGTACCTATCAGCCACACTATCACGTTTAGTAAGGTTTGTAGGTGTTGGGAAATTGGAAGCCATCGTCGATGACTGAGTATGAACTGGCTTGCTGGTCTGGTCACGTCTGGTAGCAGTGGTAACAAGCGCGGATAAGCCGTGCCTGTTGCGTCAGAAGTCGCAGTTTCGAAAATAATCTTAAATAGATAATATTTCTTAAATTAATATAAAATATTAAATATTTTTCCGTTTTCTAGTACCCGTAACACAAGCCCTTACTCAGAAACAATACAGTATTCAATACGGGACTAGACTAACTTCGTGTGATAAATCCACAAATATAAAAAAAACATATATCAATATAATAAAAATGCATTTACAATTTTCATTTTAATATATATTACCACTGACATTGTATACTGGGTATAATCACCAAAAAGGCTCCACCTTCTAGAACTCGTCTAAATACTCGAAAAAATAAATATCCACCTGTCCGACATTCGGAATCAACCTTATGAGCAGTGACAGCTAGACAGATAAGAGTTTCAGAGATAATGTGTTTATGTTGCCGCTACCTAGAAAAACCACCACAAACGTACTCGTACGTGTTTGTAAAATTAAATATGCTTGTACGGAACCCTCGGCGTGCTAGTTTTACTCTCACATGGCCGGTTTCAAGTACACACATGTCAACTAAGGATGGTAAATTGGAGATTTTAATTTGAACATACTTTCGTTAACACTTTAACAAATTAATAAACTTTATAAACTTTTTCCACAATTATGGAAAATATACATAAGAGTTTATTAATTTATCTAGAATAAATTAGAAAATAATGTATCGTCACTTCTTAATGGAAATTCATGTTAATACTAGTATTACTAAAAGTATGTCCGTATATGTTTATGTATTGAGGATAAAGTAACGAGACGATGCGGGATATACGCGTTGTTTTTCTCAACGCTTCTTTTATTATCAAAGATTAAAGTAAATTCATCTTTCGAACACAAACGTAGTTTCATCGCCAGACGAGCACCCATAGCAATACCATGAATCTGTACCGGGCTTCTGTTCGCTTCCACAGCATAAGTTCCGGTCCGAAAAAAAAGCTGTAAGCTTTTGTGCAGTTACAATGCCATCCTTTATCCAAAAAACAACAACAAAACTGTCCTGAAGCATATCATCTCATGTCATTCGTAACACACTTGACGGAGTGGTAGTGGTAAATATATTCATTTCAGGGGGCTGGTATAGCTAGCCGTATGATTTCCCGCCATCTCTCAATGTCTGATAACATTTTGGAATTATTGTGGGCGACGGCCCCATCCCCTCATAAATAATTCGAAGAAACCATCGATTTGTCATTCTACCGCATGGGATTTTGTAGTCAATGCTTGTGTCGCTACTCATAGTGTTATTATATTAATCCACAAACTACAAGGACGGCAACGCACCACGATATGAGGATACTAGTGCCCGACTAGTTTCCTCATAATTTATAACTGGGTTTCCGACCGAAACCGAATTATCGGCAATGATTTCAGTTGCAGCCGAAACCAAAACTGTCTAACAATAATATTTTTTGAGGGAAATGTAAATGTAACCTCTTTCGTTCGTTTCGTCAGATCACACTTAACGCTCTCGTCATGCATTCCCCAGCGTACTCCACTACCTGCCAAATTTGTAGTTTATCTGTGAATATATATAAGTGTATTCACTAAATGGCTCCGATTGTTTTTTTGTCTGCTGTGTTAAAGAGATAACTTACCACCATCTGTGATGTTAAACAGCAGCATGCTGGAAGGTATAGATGAGCCGTGCTCGTTCTGTGCTACCACGAACATGTGGTACGTGCTGTTAACGTCCAGCCCCTCGAGGCGAGCCATGGTTTCTTGCACAACCTTTTTCTATAAAAATAAGGCCCGAATGAGGCGGCGAAAACAAGAAAGGACATTTTACGTTGGTGAGGATGTGTAAAAGCAATGGCAGATGAAAGGTTAACAAAACAGACATAGGTTCAATATGGATACAGAAGACGAAGACCGACATACAATTTTAGTGTTTGTTGGATACTTTGAAGGTGGTGCCAACCACCTTCAAAGCCTTCGCAACCGATGGTATGAACAGAATAATGAATATAAAAGAAGCAATACGAATCATGAGGGATCCGGACATGACGTGGCACTCGGTTCTCTTTCTGTGTAACGTTTAGGCCTTTGCTGGATATGATCGTGTTTTATGCCGCTTGTGAGATTACATAAATATTTACATAAAATTTGATTATAGACCTACTCTATCGGTAGTCACAAAAAAACGACTGCCCTTTTCTTCCCTTAAAGTAAAAAATCGTTTGATAGTTCCCAAAAATCCCTTTTTACCGGGTCTGAATTGGTGTAGGAGGCTCACAAGTAACGAATTCACCGAAACTAAAACCTACATTGTCCATTTCCAAGGTGTTGTATGCGTATGGCATGGTGTTGTTATCAATCTTCTGCCAGTGCACGACGTAGGAGGTCGAGTTGGCACCATCTTGAGGAGCGCTCCAGTCGAGGAACACCTTGTCGTGCGAGATGACTGCGTGTAGCTCGCGCGGAGGACCGGGCAGCAGGCCTGTACCTGAGGAACGAAAGAGTTGAATTATTGTCGGTACAAAATCCTGGAGACTTGCTCACCGTTGTTCATGAATACAAGGGTGTGCGCCGATGGATAATATTTATCCATCAATCCAATATTGTAAAACAAATTCACCAACTGTATTTATATGATCGATTTTCTTATAATCTGCTAAACGTATTTTCATTCGCTTCTCACCCAGTTCACCCAGTTAGAGCGAATACGTAGTTTAGTAATAATTTTAGCCGTTTTTTTCTGTCCTTTAGTTGTGAAATTCAAGTTATGGAACATCGCCCGCCCTGGTTTCGCCTGTGAATACCATTGGATTACTGCGATAATATTATTCTACTCATTGGTGAAAAACGCATAGAAATTCGTTCCGTAGATATTAAAAACATTGACCATACATACAGACACACTTCCAGACAGGGGGACCTTGTTTTATAATAAGTACTAGCGGTAAATCCCAGCTTCGCCCGTGAATTACAAGGACCAAATTAATCAGAAGACAAAGTCTCCGCTAGTCCGCAGAACCATAGAGGCGGCAGCAATAGCGCCGCCAACCATTAGTAGGTCCACTATACACTAGAACCTTCCTTGGGAATCGCCAGATTCAAGGATGAAATTTGAGAACACCAATGGTATAACAAAAAAACAGCTTTCGGGTGTCATTGTTTTATAACAAGTAGATATTATGTAAATTCCATGTCTCCGAGTTTGTGTCCAAACTCTTCGAAACGTGACGACTGATTGTTTAAAATTAAACATCACACACAGTGTATTGTGTGTGAGAATATGTCGTATATGTCTTCTTTTTATTCTGATATTTTCCAAGCTGAACATTATATTTTGTTACCCTTACCATTCCATTGAAAAAGCAAAAAACTTGGACACATTTTTAAGAAAATTGCGCGGACGGAGGAGTGGAGTAGTGTAGTGTGGCACGCTTATAGTAGATGAAGCGCTGAACGCTAATATTGTTATATAATATGCATTAACATTTTATTACTCTAATTAAATAAAACGTAACCCACAATACGGTGCACACACAGTCTTAAAATTTCTCTCTTATACACTGTCCAACAAGTTATAACGGACAACATTTGGTTTTACTGTACACCTATAGAAAAGTTTCCAGTTAAGCTGTATTCGATCGATCGATTTTTTTTTAAATTTGGTGAGTTTAGCGCCCTCACATTTCAACGGGCTGTGGCTGAAAATCAGTGGATAGATCCGCACTGATTCGCTCACCCCTTTCGTTGCTTTAGCAACGCTGCTGCAATTTGCCATAGCAAATGCATAGTATCTACGATTTATTGGTAATATGTGTTAAGGGTAGGATTCTTCTAGTATTTATCAATTGTCTTCTCATTTTGTTGTTTTGAAATTATTGTGTTGTTTTGTGATTTTTATCTATATATCCAAAATATGAACGCATACGAAGTCATCAAAGAACTTACCTTCTTCGAAGCACTGTACGATGTTCCCGATGTAGGGCACGCAGGTGTGCAGCGCTGCCGAGGGCGCGCCCGAGCAGATGCCGCGGCAGGCAGCCACCACGCCGCGCCGAGCGCAGCACTGCGCGTGGTTGCGGCCTGCGTATCATGACGTTCTTAGCGCATGAAGGTACGGATATATAGACTGGATAGATTTTGAAGGATCTATGCAAATTATACTTTTTGAATATGTAACTGAAATGCACATTAAGAACATATTTTTAATTGTATTATAGCCTTGGCGAAACATCTTCGGGAGCCTACTGTAATACATTGCTCACATCAAAATGTAGTTAATTCAAATGAAGACTATTATTAAGTCTCATTAGACTCAGTGCACAATTCACCTCAGTTCTTATCGTCGCCTCAGTTTTTCTAAACAAAACCACCTAAACGACGCGCTTCTTTGCAGATAATAAAAATAAATAAGATTTTCATAAAGTTTGAGATATTTGTGTTCGCTTACCTCCAGCGCCACATCGCAACAGCTTATGGAATTCTTGAGCACATAGCGGCGCCAGGGTTCTGAGGTCCGACATTTTGGCGTCGTACGAACATAAGGGCATGCACACACCGGCGAGCTGGACCCGCTCACAACAGGCCGTCATATTGTACGCGTTAGATGACTCTTCTATTTCTTCAGTAACCTGATACGAGACAAAAATCTAAAGGATCCTATTATTCAGGCAATTTTTATGAAATTCAGATGATTCTATAAAAAAATCAACTAGCAAAAAACGCACCTCGGATTAACCTCATGGGCATTGCCACTAAATAAAACAACAAAAATTTTTGGTACTTTTTTTTATAAAATCATAGGGATGTCTAGAAAGTAGTGTCTGCAACGATTGATGTGCGTTATACCCGTAAATTATAAACCTTAAACCAGGCGAATATTTTTTTTGAAACAACGAGAAGCAGTTTCATTATATGTTACATGCACTAGATGTTACATGCACTAGATGTTACATGCACTATAAATTTGTGGTGTGCTCACTCGCAAAATCCACAATAATTTCTTTTAAGTAAAATATGATAGCATTTAAAATGAAAGGACTATTGATAAGATATATGCATAATATTTTTAATGAGAGGTAGGTTATACAAAATATATGTCGAAAGTCTAGACTATATTTCAAATGCTACTTACTTTATATTCTTTACTATATAAAGTAAGAGCTAATAAATTTATGGTCCATTATTGGGAGGAAAAAGGAAGTGCAACGCATCTGCATAGTAATTATGCGAATGTCCGTTGGCACCTGTAGTGAAGAACCTTCGAATTCTCGTTTGCCCTTTTTTTTCATCTTTAAAAAGTGGTATTACTAGAGTAGTAACGTTAGCATACATTAGTGCTGGTGCAGCTGTTGTGAAGCGGAAGAACACATTTTCGTGCCATCACAGGCCCTGGGTGGGCTTGAGTGGTATATAGGGCAGGTACTGAATAGCCACTAAAACTACGAATGCTATTAGTGCCGCTTATGATAAGTATTCGGTAGGTCGCAGAACTGTGAATCACTAGGGCACCGCGACGGCTAGTCAGTCTCCTAGGTCGTTCCCTTTAGGGAACTGAGTAGCCATCGAGGTACGTTATGTCCACAGATGAGTTATCCCACACCACATAATAAATGTATCAATTCTGAGACCGGGCAAGGAATTGCCATTCTCACCCCTTGCCTCTTCTTCCCCCTGCTCTTCAATCGTGGCTTAACAGGTAAAAAGATTCGGGGCAAAAAGAGCATAGATTCCGTAAGTTTCACCGCCACCTGAATTTAAACCATGGTTGGAAATCCTTGTGCGCCTAGGTGAACCAACTAAAGTATATCGCAATGGCTATTTCAGAAAACCCAATTAAAGTAGAATATTTATTACTATTTCAAAATAACCCAATTAAAGTAGAATATTTATTACTATTTCAAAATAACCCAATTAAAGTAGAATATTTATTACTATTTGAAAATAACCCAATTAAAGTAGAATATTTATTACTATTTCAAAATAACCCAATTAAAGTAGAATATTTATTACTATTTCAAAATAACCCAATTAAAGTAGAATATTTATTACTATTTCAGAAAACCCAATTAAAGTAGATTTTTTATTGTTTTTGCAAAAAGTGCTCACCTTACTTTCAGTCCTGAACACAAGAATGGGTGACTCTTCACCGACTCCATGTTCGTTGGCGGCCTCCATATAGATCTCGTAATCAGTGTTGGACTCTAGGTCTTCCATGATAAATGGCGATTGAACCTGTAACACACACAGCACTAGTAATATACGAAACGTAACTCTCTGTCTCTCTTTCTATTTTCACTAACTTGTGTCTCCCTCTCAACTTCCGTATGCCCAATCACATTTTTCGTAACTCTGTCCTCGCGTCTTCACAAGCCTACTCCTCAAGCCAAGTCGAAGGTTTGCTTTAAAAAGCCAGAGTTTGACTTTCTACCGAGTTATTCAATTAGGTTCGAATCTCGCCCAGTTCATGGATAAATACATTATCTGTATTTATTTTATAAAAATAATATATAAAATTTCTTAAAGTTATAAAAAATATTAAATATATTTCTATTTACTAGCACTTGTAACACAAGTCCCTACGGTACTTATCACAATGCTAGGCCAACGTAGCGTGATAACATTATTATTATTAATTGTAAAAGAGTTTCACCTCAATAATGAAAACAATGCAGAATAGTAATTAACAGACAAAACAAACCCAGTTCCTTGGTTCCAAGTAATTATATTTTTATTTTTTTCGGAGGGACCTACTACCGGTTGGCGGCGCTATTGATCCTCTCTACTGTTCAACCGACTAGCGAAGAATTTTCTGTATTATGGTTAATATATTATTAACCCACTAATGCATGTTTCACTCGCAAGTTGGCATGACAATCTCTCTAGACTTGACGACTGAGCCCCCATGAGCTTACCTTCTCAATGACTCTATAGTCGTCTTCAGTTTGTGTGGCCTTGAAGTAAAGGTTATAGTATTGGACTGTGTCCCCCAGGACGGTGGGTGGTGACCAGTGGACGATGGCGTAGTCGGTGTCGATGTTGGTGAGGTGCACGCGGGTGGGGGCTCCGGGCAGCACTCCGTACCCTTGCAGCAAGCAGTTGGTGTATGAGGACATGAAGCGTAAACACCTAGAAGGAATGATTCATTCTATTATCTTTAATATACGAGTACATCCACACAACTCTCGCTCGTAGTGTATATGTCGTAGTCGTACTGTACAACCACCGTATAACATTACGGCTAGCCACTTTCAAAAACACGGCCGTTTTGTTTTATGTCGGGCTAACGATTAGCCGTATTATAATTGCAAGACGTTCTTCAATATGGCGGCCGACGCTTGGCCTCATCGAGTCTTTTGATTTTAGGCAGTGATAGTGATCGATGGGGATATGGAATTAGGCCCAGTGTTTGCACTCAACAAACAAAAAATAGCCTATCCACGAAGGCTTAGTCGGGATCTATGCTCCCGCCTTCGTACACTTTCTACATTAAGAGATAGTAAAATGCTGCATTCCAGCCGAAATGGTCCGGTTCGGCCAGGTCGGCTCACACTCAGATGATACCGCCGTCATGTGCAGTCGCATCTCGTACAGTTTGTGAGTACCGAAACTTATCTGGGCAGTTTCCCTACTTCACCATATTCTACAATCGATGCCATTGTTGTTGTCATGTCAAGCAAAGCCGCGAGTGTTAAGATTAGGAAGTAAAATGTGCCAAAAAGGCGGATAATGATTCACTTTACTTCCATAAGTCAGTTTTTATTGAATATAGTTAAACGACGGACGAAAAACGGCCATGTTCAATCCGGCTAATCTTTGACCCGCCACAACATGAAACGACCCTGTTGTTGAAAATGGCTAGCCGTAATGGAATACGGCGATTTAGACAATCCGTCTAACTAGACTGGAACTCCCATAATAAGCGCGCTACCTGACACAAAATTAATTTTTCAAATCAGACCAAGTAGGTCCCGATGTTAGCGCTTCCTATCATACAAAATCTTCAATATTATAAATGAATAAATATGGATATAGTCAGGGGGGGGGCTGCCCCTCAGTTTCACCTGCGTATATCACACCTAAAGACGCATATTTCAACGGTCAAACTTTGCAAAATATCGTCTTAGTGAGCACCTACATTCGAAAAATTTAAGTCCGATTTAAAGCTCCAAGCACTTCTAGTTTGAGATTTCATGAGTGAGCGAGTGAGTCATAGATTTAAAAGTAGCGTCACTAACTTGTTATAAAATAATCAAACCAATCATTTTGTATAACCTACCTCTCATTAAAAATAGATATAAATCGATTACATTTTAACGATAATATATTTTTAACGATATTTTAAATAGGATATGATATCTGTGAATTATTTAGCAATATTTGTTAAATGTTTGATTATATCTTGGCCTTCCACTGCGTATTATGCAATACCATCATTTTTTCTTCATGGTAGCTAGATATCAGCTTTTTCGGAGTAGCGACATAGCTCCTGATAACTCATCAGTGTGTTAGTGATTATTAATCAGTAATCATTTATCAGTGTACCAACATCATCAGGCAACTGAAATGCCAGAAGCTATCGCAAAGTAAGTAAATAGGTTTGGACGTGACATCGTATTGTAATTTGATAGGTCTATATATTTAAAACTTTCCATTCTTATTAAAAAAATCGTATGATTTTTTTATAATAAGAATGAAAAATTTAGTTTTTTATTAACCAAGAATTTACAAACTTTTAGTCATCCTTATAAAATATTGCCTACACCAAAAGCTTAAACTCGTTCACTTGACAACTTTCTATTGCCGGTATATATTTGCAATGCTATTTAATATAAAGTTCAAAATCTTTGATGACTCTAATTTAAACGCTGAAGTATACCGCGTTTTGCTCTTAGGATAGAAGAGAATCTATATAATTTTTTGGAACCCACATTTTGACGCATTGAAGTCCTCGGAAATTTTTGGCAAGTGGCAACTGACGCGGAAGAATGCCATCAGGCTCCCCGTACTTCTGTCACCGAACGGCACGCTCAATCACCCCGGTTTTTTAGTCCCTGCCAGTCTGACACTACGCGCCCGCAACTCCCGACGCGTGTGGTCTGTGGTGTCCGTTTTGGATTTTTCCGGCAAAAAAAAGTGGCAACTGGCAACTGACATCGCCAAGCTTCTATACTAACATATACCTCTGTAAAACGATTATATTTTTTTGGACTATCTTAACTATATTACTTCTTAATTTGTGCTCTGGACAGCACGCAGTCAATTTTCATTTTTAGCCGGCCAATCCGGTTGCAATGGATCGTGGCACAGCCATGTGTCGTAGCACCTATGTTACGTAGTATTAATACCCTAGTATTTATTACATTGAAACATGTAAAAACATATAACTGGCTAAATAAAGAAAAAAAAAATTGCTTGTACAATAGGGGGCAAACGAGAAATCGAAGCCCTTTAACGACTACCAACGCCCATGAACGTCCACATACTTACCATGCCGATGCGTTGCCCTCTTTCCCCGTCCATGGGCCACCGGCTAAGCATAAACCGCATGAAACGCGACACTGAGGATGTCACTTTAATGTGATATTATGTGCGCGAGAGGTACGGTCGTGCCGGCTCAATTCCGTTGCAAAGGGGGATGTAGTGTCACGCACTATGCACGGCACTACCTCCTTCTATGTAGTATGGCGCTACCTCTTCCTAATATAATAAAAGAACGAAATAACAACAAATACTTACTTGAAGTGGTTAAAGTCAATAGTAGTAATGTTCCCACTGCACAGTGGCAGGCACGCGTCTGGCAGGCCCCTGGCGCGGCAGCACGGAGTGTGGTCCATGCCATTTGCCAGGCAGCCGAACGTCACGCCGGCCCAGGGCGCACATATCATCAGATCTGTTACCTGCAGCTGGGGTTACAACGGGCTCTAATGATGATGATGTTAGTCAAAAATGTTGGTGATGATACTCACACAGCGTGGCTTGTATTACACGAAAACACAATAAGCATATGGCACCAACACACAGGCTTCGAATCGCATACATTTGAAGGTTGCCGACTCAAAAGGCTGCCGTCGAGACCCCATTGTTACAATGGAGACCTAAATATATACGATTGATTTCTTAAGTCACGACAATATAGTATATCTCTCTCCACCCCGGTCACCGCGGTGGCTGTAAAGCTTCCGAAACGTCGGGCTTGTTAAATAGTCCGATGTAATCCGTAAAATAGTTTTATTGTAATGAGTTGTTTGTCATCCGTGAGCTAAAATATTATATTAAGCCTTTGACGAAAATTTAGTCGTAGATTTTTTTTATTGTTGGAGAAGAGTTAAATTTTACAGCACTATTAATAAACTCGCTAAAGCGTTCTTTCCCTTTATATATAATTGGTGCATAACGGCTCGGCTTCGCACGGTCCCTAAATTTATTTTAGTATTAAATTATATGGCCTAAGTTATACTGAGATAATTTAGCATTCGAAATGCAAAAGAATCATTGAAATCAATCCAGTAGTTTTTAAGTTAGGATACTTTTAATGAATCAACCCAAAACTG
Source organism: Eumaeus atala (assembly GCA_017140195.1). NCBI lineage: Eukaryota > Metazoa > Arthropoda > Insecta > Lepidoptera > Lycaenidae > Eumaeus > Eumaeus atala. Next base: position 357,732 of record JAFELO010000864.1, read on the forward strand.
CTCTTCTTCTTATAATGTTAAGTTAATTGAGCATTTATTTTAGACTAGCTGTTACCCATGAGTTCGTCCGTGTGGACTACAGACACAATGACGTACACAAGTTATTCTTTATATTGGCTATGTGTTATTCTGGTACAACATATATGATATATTAATGTAAGGTTTCATTAAGATTCATTCCGTAGCTTTTACGTGAAGGAGTAACAAACATATATGTCTTACAAAAAAAAAACATTTTTTTACTGTTAGTACTTCATTTAACCCTATGGTTAAGTTATAAAAATGCTTTTATGATTCTTACATGTTTTATCCCTTTATGGAAATCTTTAGCTTAATGGCTTAATTTCCAAATAACAAATCCGTATTTAAGCTAAACTTCTTAAACAGAATTCATATGGGGTACATCTTTTAACATCTATGACAAACAGTTTTAAGAATGATTTTAAATTGTATTATAGTTTTATTATTACTTCGTGTTATGGGGATAAGCGAAATGCCATTAAAACGAACAATACGTTTATTTTTCAAAGAATTTCAGCGTCAAGATATTTTCAAGAAATTAATTTAATATTTGTACAAATGTTTCAAGATGTTACCCAATTAACATATACAATATAATATTTTACACGGTCATAACTGGACCTTAAACATCCTTTTATGGCTGACTTATTTAAGTTTATTTTCAAAGGAGTCCGAAGTCATACATGCGAAAGATTTTGTAAGCAATTCTGTGACTCTCTCGATCTTTAAAGAAATGCCACGCATAACATTCTTAATCCAGTGAAATGTCTACAATGTAATGCCATTTTTAGAGGTGGTTACATAAATGCTAAACATGTTTAGTTACTTTAAGTGCCAGAATATAAGATATAGACTTTGTGTAATACTTTTTTTTCCTTCTTTGGTAGTCCACTACGCATTAAATTAAGTTGAACATCTTTTTTAAGATATCATTTAGGATAACATTGGTAATAACATAATAACATTAGATTTTCATACCTCTTCGGGGATAACAGGCGTGAAACTTCACGCTTTTTTTTAGATTGTCATCCTCCTACTTTTGTGGGGAACTTTATTTACGTACTGTCACCGGACTTTGCGGATTTCTGCTTGTGATCCGATGGGGTGTGCTTGGGACTCTTGACTGAACATCAGTAAAATATATAAAGCAATTCCGAAGAGAACGCAAATTGACTAATATCGCACATTATAGTTACCCTGTGATGTGCGTCACCGTCGATACGCGTCCGTCCTCTTATCGATGGCGTCAGCGTCATTGCTAACACCTGCCAATTGCTGAATGGATATCCATTGCAAGATATTTTAATAAAAATGTAGACATTTTTATTAAATAATTTGGATGAGAATCGAACAAAGAATGTTACCCTGTACGAATATACTGTGTAAATATATAAGATATCATCAACGCTGGACTAATGTTACATGTTCTTGAATTTGAAAAGAATATAAGCACATAAAGATGGGAATGTATTTTCTTCAAAATCTTAACGTTGTTTTACTCAATACACATTATATCATTTTACCCATAAAGGCATTAAATTTGCTATAAAGTTAATGTACTTACGAAACAAAACAAAACGTTATTTAATGTTTGAGCTCATATCGGGGTCGAGATTAATTGCATTAAAACCTGTAAGGCTTCAAAGCCAGCGTTGACCGAGTTAAATAGTGCATTTGTGCTTATATGAAAGTGTCGAAGTGCAGAGTGAACGTGACAAAATACCACATTGAAAATGTATTTATTTTTTTATGTTTGTTTATTATTTAATCTTTTTATCTAGAATAGGTTTTTCGTCAAATCTTAAATACATATTTAAGATTTTTTTTTGTTTTTTTTTTTTAATAAATAATTTACATCTCTACTTGAATATAAAATCAATGATTTTATATCTTATCAAAAAAAAAAAAAACATATCGACTCTAGTCAATCGTAAAAAGAATAAAAGTTTAAAATTTATTATTTTCTTTCACTCTTTATAATATTATTCTTAAGAATAACTTAAATTTTATTCTATTTTTAATAACATGAAATATATATACGTGTACAAACATACCCCAATTTCAAAGGTCTTTGTTGGGTCGCACAGTTTATCGACGCAGCCGAGGTGGTTGAGGCCCCTTTTGACACAGCAACCCCTGACGTCGGGTAACTTCGGCGCAGCGGCAATTTTGTCCGTCTTTATTTTTCCAGGTGTCAATGTCAAAGACCTGTCACGTTTACGATTAATATAAAATGAAATATCAACTTAAACTAAAGACGTGGCCCATTGGGGAGACGCCATCCCCTATGTAGATACTTCACGCAGCTGTACCCAGTATACCAGGCACATCACATTGAAGTCTTTAATGTTCAACATCGGTATTAATAATAATGTCGTCCTACATTACGGCCACATGGCCTTCCCTATAGAGACTAGCCAACTGCGCAGGAAATATTATGGTCCGCAAGTGTGTGCGCAAGTTCCCTCATTCTCCTATTCCGATGAGTCGGCAATCCGTCACGACCGACGAGAAATCAGACGCAGGACCGGCGGCTTAACGTGCTCTCCAAGGCACGGCGGTGGTACAGCCCTAAATTCCTTACTCTGTTTAAAACAGACACTTTTGTTTTTGTGAACGCTGCTTACCACTAGACCACGAGGCGTACGTGCGATTCATCAAACTTATTCGGTTATCGCAACTTTGGGGCACGTAACGTGAACCAATAAACAACACGTCAAACCTAGATCTACAGAAAATTCCATTACCTGATCGCGTAACTCGGCAAACTCGAACCGTGAATATTGTACGAAGTAACCGTCACTTCGTACATAGTGAATGGCATGAGATCGTTCAACGTGAGCGATAATTTGTTCGAAGGTACTTTAATCACTATCGCCCGGCTTGTCTTCGACGTGTTATTCTTTAGGGAACTCTCAGAGGGATCTATCAAATGGGCATCGAATGATCTCAGTGCCGTTACGTTCACTATATATTCTGTGACTGAATCCGTGTTCTGTGTGGGTGGGTTCCATGATATGTTCAATTGCTTCTCATTCAGAGGCTCCACTTCTACATCTTCCGGTGGGCTCGGTAGTAGTTCTGTGAAAAATACTAATTTCAATCACAATGGAATTTTACACTAAAAAGGACTCGTCCAGTATTTCTTGTTCAAATAGAGCAAATAATCAATTATTCTGTAAGAAATAGTGTGGCCAAGCCAATTTGGACCAAGATGGCTCTGCTGGAGGGAAGGCACCTCTTACTCACATGATGCCGCCGTGAAGTGACGTCACTGCTATTTGTAAGATTCTGGTGGTCCATTGGAGGCACCTCGTTAAAGGCGGCAACGATGGCATTCGCGGTGGTAGCTTATGTCGCAAGCCCCACATTATCCAGTGCCATCCCACCCAGAACCAGCGACGGTGTGTAAAAACCTCATCACCACAAAAAATAGAGACGATTTTCCTACTTTCTGATGAGTTATGGCGAGATCATATCTGTTTATATATTCTTAGAACAATGAGAATTAATTTATTGATCCATTCAGTGTAAAGGTCATAAAAACTCATAATGATTCTAACGAGCAAACAAAGACTTACTAATAATATATTGTTTGTCTGAATGTTGCACAATAAAAACATGCAACTCGTGTAAGAAATTTATTTGAATAGAACCTGTGTAATATGTACATCCATTAGCTATTAAAACCTATCCCATAATTGCGTATGGTCTTGGTCACACAATACCGGCTGGCGCAGTGGTAAGTGTAGTAGTAACTGCCCTAGTTCGGGTAAGTGTAGTTGAGCATGTGCCAGTGGTCGCGGGTTCGAATCTCGCTTGGGTAATGGATGTTTATCTATGTATTATATGTGTTCTCATATAAAAAATCTTAAATATACTCGTATATCATTCCTTAATTTTATAAAAAATATTAAATACTTTGTCTAGAACCTGTAACATGTGTTCTCACGGCAGTTAGCCATACTCAGAGGCTATACTAACATAGTGTGATGAGTCCAAATACATTAATTCATTATCATCATTATCAGCCTTTATCGGTCCACTGCTGGACATGGGCCTCTCTCAATTAATCTCCTGCTACTCGCATCCATACCGGACGGGTTATTGCACGGAGATCGTCTTCCCACCTGGTGAACGGTCGACAAACACTTCTTTTTCCTAAACGCGGCCTCCAATCCAGAATCTTACTGGCCCATCTGCCATCTGTTTTTCTGAGTATGTGACCATCCCATTCCCATATCAGCGAGCTTATTCGTCGTGTGATATCAGATACGTTACTTATCTGCCTTATAAGTCATACCTTTACGAATTCTGCCGGACAGAGAAACACCCAACATAGCACGGTCAGTGCCCCTTGAGCTACCGCAAACTTGCGCACCAGTCCTAAATTAATACGTCATGTTTCCGCCCCGAAAGGCATCACGGGGAGAACGTATTGGTTGAAGGCTTTCATCTTCAAGCTCTGCGGTATAGGCGACGTGAGAATGTGACCAAGCTTCCGAAATGCTGTCTAACCCAACAGAAACCTTCCACCGGCTTTGTTCTTGAAGTTATGTCTGCCTAATTGCAATAGTTGCCCGAGGTAGATATTCGTCTACGTACATTATACGAGTATTACGTTATACTATGTACATATATACGTCCAAATACAATATATTATTATTATATTATAAAACAACTGTTTTATGTTATTTTATTTAATACAAGGTTTGGCAAGCCAGCGTATGATTATTTGCAACATTAAAATCATTTGCAGGACTCGAAGTAACTTTCTATAAAAACTGACTCTTTAAGTCAAGGAACTTATACTATAACGATAATAAGTCATTATGAATAAAGATATAGACAAAACATCAATTATTGAATAAAGATACGGCACATTGTTTAATAGAGGAAGTAAATAGGAATCAATGAAATAAATCAATTTCGGTTGGTAAACAGAGGAACTAGTTTAAAAAGTATATTATTTATTCGAGTTGGTATTAAGAGACTTACCAATTCCCTCGACGATACACGCCAAAGTTTTCTCCATGTAGGTGGCGCAGGAGTAATGCGTCTTGATGTTGTCGGTGACGGGGGTGAACTCGCCACGGCACACGTCCTGGCAGATATCCGGGACGTGCTCCTGGACGCAGCAGGGCACGTGGTTTCTGCCGTCCGCCATACACCTTTGGGACAAAGTTTTACTAAAGTTTGGAGTTTGGAAGTATTTGGTGACATCCAGGTTGGAGAAAGAGATTTATTTCTCCTACCAGCCTTGCGCCTTTGGGGATAAAAGTATTGCTAAAGTTTGGAACAAAAGTATTCGACCAAAGAGACGTGTACTAAAAAGTTTTGCAACTACAATAAACTTCCTTGGAAAAGTCTAAAAAGTAGTAAACATGATTATTAGCTTGTAGATTTAGTTAGCTACTTAGATGATGTACAAGTTCTCGAATGTCTTAAATGAAATTATAATATTATAATTCATTTAATTGTAACAGGAACCCTGTTAATTGTTTTTAGTTGGCAACTATGAGGTTCTACTTTAATTGGCTCGCGTTTAGCATTGGCCAATGATAATTATGAGAGGCATGAATTTGTGATGGATACAATTCTCTTACAAAAATTTTGTTATGGTAATATATTAAAGGATAAACTTTATAATGTTACTTTTTTTGATAAATTTTCGCGTGGCAAATAAATAGTTTTTTTACTGCTGTATGCTGACGGAAGTGTTCAGTGCAGTTTCATAGTCACAAGACATATCGGGCGACGTCATAAATTGGTATTTAGTAGTATTTGTATTAGCAAGAATACGATAAAGCCCGCACAGAAGGTGCCGTGTTGAACGATCTCCCATATGTTGAACTCATGTTACGGTCAAGATTCCGGAGTGCCTCTGGATGCAAGTAGCTTGTGATCGTAATTCCTCGTGTTCTCTGGGGGGACCTCTGGATAGAGGACGTCCTCTGGCTACTGCTGCTACTGCTGATGAATGATGATGATGATAAAATTATTTTTGAATTTGACTTTGACGTAATTTACTTAATTTTTCGACCAACCAATCAAAAATCGATGAATGACATTGTCTATTGTAGTAACTTCTGTCTTATTAAGTAGAAAGAAAAAAGTACTCCACCAGTGTATAGATAAGAAAAACTTACTTGACAATTGCGGGGAAGTCTGGTTGACATATTTCCGGATCTTGGCCAGTTCCTTCCAAAATGGTTTGTATGCTGCAGAATCCTAAGCAGGTCTTGGAAACGTTGGCACTGATACAGCAGTTGGTGTAATTGTGGGCGATGGCTGTGGCGGACAGTGTTGGCGTATTTGCCGAGTAAGTGTCCGTTGCGTTTTGACTTTCTGGCGGAGTTAGACCTCTTGATATTACTGAAACAGACATTCTTAGATTAGTTCAAAATTGAGTTGGAAAAATGAACTCTATGAAATTGTAATTTTGAGGAATTTATTTGGTACTTATTCATAAAAAAAAATACCCATGCTGGAGTCGAATTTATCTTGAATTGCGATGTGACACTATGATTCAGCATTGGCAGTTAATACAATATTCGATGAGATTATTTTAATCGATTTTACAGCATGACCCCTTCTCCACATTTAAATTCGATTCGTTTAAGTATTAATTCGCAATGTGAGGTTCTATCGGCCTTGTCTAGTACATCGCAACATAGTATAAGTATTACATACCGTTCAGTCTGTGGAAGGTCCTGACGGGTGGCTCTGTGTTCAGCTCACACATGTAGAGGCCGGCGTCAGATGGCCTCACTGACTTTATAACTAGCGCCCACACATCGCCACCCTTAGCGATGCCTGGACCTTGGAGAGGTTCGTCGGCTGTGTGACAATGAATTGTACAAATCAAAATCAGTTTATGATTCTGGATCATAATAAAAGTGATGGAATTTCGTTGGCATATCTCCGGATCGAGTTACTCGTATATCAGTGTCAATTGATGCTCTGCTAAAGTGTTTCGTGTGGTTTGAAACTCCGGTGATGTATATTATCTTCGGTTGGGTGGATGTTTGTGGGCGTGAGTTGGCGACATGGGTTGTCACCAATATGCTCTGTAAGTTATAAAAACTGATCCTTGCAAATTTTTTTTCTTTATAATATACGGAGGCGATCGAGCAACCGGAGCCTTTTTACGACTACCGGCGCCCATACACATCCACATAATTACTATGCCGATGTACTACGACAAACCGCACGAAACGCGACATTGAAGACACTTTACGTCGGTATTATGTGAGCGAGAGGTACCTCCCCGGTCGTGCTTGCCTAATTTCGTTGCATTCAGGGATGTAGTGTCATGCGCTATGCACGGCACTACCTGATCCTATGCAGCATGGCACTACCTCTTCCCATAAATACCCAATAGATAATATGTTATATAGAGGATGTGCAAGACTCGAATACAAATTTATATCGACGTAATGTATGTGGTGCGTAGACGGCGTCCGAGGCCTTTCATGTCCAGATTAATGGTCTCTTTCTACAGGCTGTCCCTTTACAAAGTGCCTATTAATCCGGTCCTCATTGGGTTAGTATCCTTGGCGGGGAAAATGCACGAGAATGATGTGAATCTATTTGTAGCGGACTAGTGGTAGTGCTAAGTATTACTCTGTGATTCGGACCATATAGGTTAGTTGCTAAACGAATTGTATCACACTCATCCATTCTTCTTCATCCTAGCCTTATCCCGGGTCTATGTCAAATGATATCGAATCAGGGGAAAATCAGGGGATTTCACAAATGACAATAATAAAAATGACGAAGAATCATAATTAATCATAATTTTGTCTGTAAATTTTTACGGATGTTTTGAAATTGACAATTTTTCTAAGCAAAATTTAATTAGAAATTAATCCTACGATATATTGATATATATACATGCGTTGCCCTCTTTTTCACCTAACAACCCCATTGGATACTCACAAAAAACAGGAAACGGCCACACCGTAGATGACACGTTACGGCGATGTCAAGTGAGCGAGAGGTACCTCCCCGGTCGTGCCGGCCCAATTCCGTTGCAATGCGCATGGCATTATCTCCTACTATAATACTCTTACTAAATATCAAAGTATATAATAATTTTATAATACCTGATTTTTCTTCCCATATAACTAAAAAATACTCATTACTAATTGTAGTTTCAATCTTAGACTAGACTACTAGAGTTAGACAATTCGCTGACAATTTAATTTCCCAAACAATACTCACAATCATCATGCAATACTCTGACTCTCTCGTCTCGTGTTACTCTCACGCCTCCAGCCGTTAGCAGCTGAAGATCTCTGGCTCTCTTCCAAAGAACGGGTTTCCCTTTAGCGCCCAGAACGACACACGTCAATAGTGCGTCTTCCCCACTCCTCACCGCGACTCCAGATGTGGGCGTCCGCATGTACGCTCCTTTATTATCTTCATATTCTTGTGCACTGGTCGTTCCTTCAGCAGCCTGTCCTTTTGATTCTGCAAATAAATATGACACATTTTTAATAAATGGCTTTTGAGATATAACTTCTTTATGCACGCTTAACTTGGAGAATAAACTGGTAAATGCGTAACGAGAGCGGGGAAACCGAAGTTGTGAGGGATATTTAGGTTAGTATAACAGTAAACGAGAGAGTTACGTCTTGTATATTACTGTAAGGGCAAGAGAGATAGAGAGAGAGAGAGAGAGAGAGAGAGAGAGATGCGAAAGGGAGAAATAATGTTTTTCGATTTTCGACGTCGACGTCGCAACGTTTGAAATAATTACAGAAGTTTTACTTCGTTCGTGTGTTTAATGCACGCTCACATTTTTCTATTACAATTTATTTTCTTTATACCCGTACGACCCATGAACTTACTTGTTACCAAGAGACCGCACTACTTGCTTGGCCCTTATACTATTTAAAAAATTGAGGCGCGTGGTATGAGAAAGAAATGAAGAGTGAGATCTTGTGAAATTGAGAGTACTCTACTACGCTATGTCACCCTCTGTGCACTTCAGAATCATCTTCGTTCTTAAAATTTTAAGGGGGGAGCTCCAAATTCTACAATTTTCCTCTCTCAAGTATCAATTTTAGGGGGAGGGGGGTTCCACTTCAGCAGCGAATATCTCACTCTTTAAGTATGCTCTCTCGATTTTTTTCATCCCTCAAGTGCATGTTGTAATGAAGTACATTTTTTTTATAGAATAGGGGGGCAAACGAGAATTCGGAGCCTCTTTACGACTACCGACGCCCATGAACATATACATAATTACAGTGCCGATGAGATACAGGCTACTCACAAACAACACGACACACGACATTGAAGATGTCACTTTACGGCGGTGATGTGAGCGAGAGGTACCTCCGTGGTCGTGCCGGGCCAATTCCGTTGCATAGGAGGATGTAATGTCATGCACTATGCATGGCGCATGGCACTACTTCCTTCTATGCAGCATGGCACTACCTCTTCCTAAATGTATCAAGCGCTCGTCGCGCTGGTTTACCCTGCGGGGGTAACGAGCGTAAGTAAAAGTGTCATTGTCATTACACTCATGTAAGTAAAAGTGTCATCTGTCAAACAGCACAGTTTTTTCACTAGAATTTGAGAATAAGTTTCCATTGCTGTGAATGTTATTCTTTACAAAGGTTGCACCCCCCCAAAAACATCTATAAAATATATTTGTGGTGAAATTGCTTACAATTTGAGACTGATTGAGGTCTAAAAGCGAATACGAACATGTCTAGTAAAAGTGAATAGCGATTGTGGAAATTTGGCGAATATAAATATGAATTTTATGGTAGCGCCCGAGTGTTAGCGGATAAGAAAACCCTTTTTTTGAATTTATTGAATGTCGTCATAATGTCAAATTTACATTTAACATAACATTCGTATAATTTCAATCATAAAACTGAGAATGAAATTTCTAATGTTATAATTATTTAAGTTTGTATAGAAGTTCCTAATTTTTCCAAGCAAAAACTACTGGACACATCCGGAAAATACATAGATTACAACTTAAACGACCTAAAATATTTTTTATGGCGAAAAAAATATATAGCTAAGCTTCTTTGTATATACGTACGGAAATTTTCAGGTACAACTACACATTTGTAGGCAATCAAAGTAATGCAGTAGCAAAAACTGTCGCAATATTATCAGTTTGTTAATGTCTTGGTAAAGCAGATTAAAGAAGTAATTTAATATTCCATAGATGCAGAATGTACAACTTAAATAAAAACTAAATGATAACAAAGAACGAAAAGAGGGAGTCGAGAGACGTGCCTATATAGTTTAGGCCAGTTTAGGTCTCAAAAATACCCGGCTTATCGCTCCGAGGTGCCCTTTTGATAACAGATGTGGGTCCTAATACCGTTAAGATGGCGGTGGGCTACCAGGCAGTTTTAGTGAGTTAGGATTATCCCATTAAGGTGTTCAGAATTCCGTCACTGGTTGGCAACGTCAGAGTGTAAGGATGCGGAATAAATGCTTTCCGCGCTTTAAATCTCCTGTGGAAGGGAAACTTTAATAAAAGTTAAACATTACAGATTTTTTTTCTCGTCTTTCTCATCATATATCTTACACACATGATGATGTGAACTATTCGATCTTCCACATGTTTTTTTAACACCTGCGTGCCCAAAATATGTCTACGTCATGCAGAAAACTTTGAAAACCATACTGGTGAGTAAAATAGAAGAATCGTCAAGAGAGATCTCCATCTCCACCTAGCTCTCTCTGACGACGTCAGGGACCTTATCCATCGAAAAAATGCGGCTAAACGCCTGCACGATCGCAACGGAGGCGAAGTATGCAGACAAGCCCTCCGAAAACTGAAAGAAAAGTCAAAAAGGCTATACCAAACTCCATTAAACAGGAGATGGGATCACTTCGTTAGCGAATAATCACATTATAATAAATCACATTATAAATAACGTATAAGGTAGGTAAATTATAAGTAAGGTGACATCGTCGCTGTCGCGTACGGTTTTTGAGTAGCCGTTGGCCCATTGGGAGGGGGATAATAGGAGAGATTATATTTGAGATAATAGTACAAATACACATGATTGTTATCTGCGTGAATTTTCATGGGCGTCGATTCAAAAGGCTCCGATTACTCGCTTGCCCCCTTATGCTATATTTAAAAAAAACAGAGAAACATGTGCACGATGAGCGGCTTACTAGACTATAGGCAAAAGATGTAGTGACAACTTTTCGTCTGATGTTGAGGTACTTCTTTCCAAAAAAGAATAAAAACGCCATCACTGCAAACCCACGCGATCAATTTAAATTGTACAGCTGGCACACACGACAGACCAGGATAAAGGAATCAAGGAAAATTGAGCGGCTGCCCACATTTCGCCACTTATTGAATCAATGTATGCAATATAAAAATATGGGTCCGTTTCACCCTTATGATTCACAAAGCGGTCCCATTTATTCACACGCTCCATTGGGTTATAATATCCATAGTAGTGGTCACAGGTTACTTAGGATAAATGGGCTATAAATACCGCTCTTACCCCGTTCTGAATATAAATATAATATATTTAAACTTCCATTTGCTTTTCTTAATCTTAGCTTTCCTATGGTACCTATATCTCCTTTGTAGGATGGACTGCACACTTTCTTCAGAGGGGATATATCCCTCGTCTCTGACATCAACAATGTAATTATGGCTCCCTCCGTCCCCTGGCTGTGAGTGGACAGCGTCGTTGATGCTCGCTTCTATTCATACCTATATATATATATATATATATATATATATATGTGTGTGTGTCGACTCTGTGGTGTAACGGTGTGGGTGTCGCCTGTTAAGAGATTGATACTACCTGATAATAGGTGTGAAGGTACTTTTCTTTCTATTTATGTAGTAGAAATTACGTAACAGATAGACTCATTGTTGGATGTGGCTACAGTTTTCGTGCTCAAGCAGCAAATGTGTGATTCTTAGCGACTTAGGCTGATTTTAGTCTCACGCCGACGGCACGCGCACCGTCAGCGCTGATGGCCGAGATATATGAACTTTTAGGAAGCGTTTTTTGGTGACGCGTAGCTATCAGCGCGCACGGTGGTCAGCGCTGATAGCCACGCGTCCGTACTCGTCGCGCGTCGGCCCCGCGTAGCTGTCGGCGATGACGATCGCACGAGCGCCTCTGCGTTCAGTGAGCGTTTTAGCGTCAAGCGGAGCGAACGTCGTCAGCGCGTAGAACCAGTTCATCCTGTATCTTTGCCAGAAGTTCGTCAAAAGTTCTAGTTGACATTCGAAATTAATAATTAAAGAATTTACTTTCGTCAGCCCTCAAAGTGCCATATTCTATTGCTCCGTATTTTCTCGTCGTCTGTACGGTAAGGCGGTCAGTACGATACCAAAACGAGCCACGCTGAGCCTCAGGGCTGACAAACATCGCGCTGAGCTATGAGCGCTGACGGTGAGCGTGAGACTAAAATCAGCCTTAACGCCCACCATGCTCGGAACACGCATCGCCGATCTTGCAAGAAGATCTGTTCACGACTTTGCTTGGGCATATGGTCTCACACAACTGTTGATGGCCCTCGTTGGAACCTCTGGGGCCTCTCGCACGGACAACTGCCCGGTATCCATCGACGCTCCGGTAGAGCAAGACTGTCACCTCGCCGGTATAGCGGAACGATGGAACGGAGAGTATACTTGTGACTGCGCGGATCACTTTTATAGATCAATAAGACAGTAATTTACAATCAAAATTAATCACAAATTGGCTTACATTAAGGTTGCTTCTACAACTAGACCAAACTAGGGCAATACGAATGCCATTCAAGTATGGATTACAAGCCAATATCTATATCGGCTAATGCGATCCGAAAGGAATCACCGAACAATACATCATCCCCACAGATACCCACCATAGTTTGTGAAATGTCTGCAAATAAAGCTAATGGATATACTCTGTGTGTTACGCTACATACGGCCACACATGTCCTAGAACGGTTTCATATCTTTAATATAATAAAAAAATATTGTTTGAAATCAACTCTGTGTTCAAAATTGAATTCAATTCAATTTATTGTGTCAATACTCATGATGTTAACTAAGTTGTGTACGTTCATAAAGTTTGACGTACTAATTCGTCGCTACAGATATTGTCCTTTGACAGATTTGTTCGGGAATTAAATCATACGTTTTTGAGTAAAGCCTTTACATACTAATAAGACAGGTTGTTATGAGTTAGCCACAATAATCTAATGCAACATAGTGTCAAGATTGTTATCTGCGTCCACATTATTTCCACGTTGCTAAGTGACGACCAGATTATGACCACATGGTTTATCGTAGGACAAATAACTCAATTTATGACAGAACAACGTCTGTCTGTAAGGATTTACTTTGATATTTTTTCCACACCTTCAGTTACATTATCGAAATTTTCATAATTATCTATTCCGTTTAGAAAGTGTTATGAACATAGTGATGTTCATAAGCGATAATCTAGGATTGTAATGGTAAAATAATTATTCAAATAGGTACCGTAGTTATGGAGGCTAGTCAAAGCAAACAAACAAACAACAAACAAAGACGTGTTTCCTTTTTGTAACATTAGTATATAATTTGTTATAATTGATTAAAATGTTAAGGGTCAGTTTATCAGATTGAAATACTTTATTGTGATTGAACTCGATTGAAGAGTTTCAAATAAAACATATACTTTAATTTGCATTTCATAGGGCAGATAGAGACTTTTTATGGCATAAGGGGGTACACACGATAACCTCCTATCACCCCCCCACCAATGGGTCACCGGCTGCTCATAAACAGCACGAAACGCGACAGCGATGTTGTCAATTTACGCCGGTATCAAGTGAGCGAGAGGGAAGTATCCCCGGTCGTGCCGGCCCAATTCCGTTGTATAGGAGGATGTAGTGTCATGCACCACGCATGGTACTACCTCCTCCTAAAATGATAGTGGCACTGATATGCTATAAAATTGGACCGTATAGGGCGTATGACATTTGACTCGTAGGACCCCCTCGTAGGGAATCCCCTATTGCGTATAAAATGACATAACGCGTTCCTATATTTTCTTTGTATGCGTATAAAACCATTGTCGATACAATCGCTTTTCCATTACCACCTATGAGAAACACAAACATTGTTTGATGATGATTTAACGATGGCTTCTGTTCAGATTTCACTGTCGGAGAAAAAAATCACTGTCTTAATTGACATTTAATTCTATATTAATAGTCTTTTTTATGATTTAGAACAAAGAAACATTACAATAAAACCACTACGTGAAAGTATTCATCAGTAACATTCGCGTAAATTTTAGACACCAATATGCAAAGAATAATCCTAAATACTTTAATTATTAGTATTACATAAAATACTTTATTGTAATTGAGTTAGTCGCAAAATATTGAAACATTATTTTTTTTATTTTTCAGTGCTGCAGATAGAGAACTTATATTTTATGTATATTATATTATGTGTAGAACTTATGTACATAATATAATAATTATACAGAAAGAATAATTGTTGTGCCGTGTGTATTAAAACTATGAGCGAATTGGAAGCCATGTCGCTAAGGAGATTTCATTTCTAATCGCACCAGACCGCAGCACTCGTCGATACGACATTCTCAGGCTTATTTCTCATTGGCCCGCGTGTGGTTTTATATCGATAAAGAATTTCCAATTTACTTCCAACTAATCCATCATTTCAATTTCATGATTGTAGGAATTGTTATTAAATAAAAATAGTGATGTTTTTGAAGTAAAACTTTCTTTTAGTATTTGTGATGGTGGCGAACGCTCTCGAAACTCTCGAAAACGAGGCCAACGCAAGTTGATACAGAGATACAAAGATGATAGAGTTATAAAGACAGAGAGAGTTACAAAGACATACAAACACGCATTTCATTTCTCATTTCACCTCATAGCCAATGCATGCCATTGCTTCAGTGGTGTGGCATAAAGCACCCTCGTATTTACTGGTGTTCCATGCTTTCGAATTTTAATGAATATCTTTGAATTCTTCTTAACTAACATAATTACGAGTTAATATAATTTGAGTTATTTGGAATTTTTCTAAGACAATGATTTATATGCTGAGAGTAGAATGTTAAAAGCCTACACGACTATACCATACCAGATATATGCTCAAGAACATAAACAGTCTTGTTGTAAATGAATTAAAAAAAAAAACAGAATTATTAATTTATCAGTGTGAATTTCCTCAAAACTCACACAAAACCAATATTAAAATTATATATCTCCGGTGGAATCATCTTCCGGGAAAAATGCACTAGTGTGTCGTCACAAGCCCCGGATTGGGTTCAGAGGAGTGCCATTAGCAAAGGCCCGCGGCGTTAACAAATTCAAAGCAACATCCCCGCATTTATTCGGACTTACCATAGGACTACTGAGCGTTTATCCGAAGTATAAGAAGACATTTAGTTTGCTTTACAAGTAGCGCATTGAGGGTATATATTGAAAAAAACGCATCGGTGTGCTTAGGATGTTAATGGGCGTTGGTAGTAAATGACTGCGTTTAATCGTTTCACCCCCTGTGCTATAAAAACTTGCGTTCTCCTTCACTCTATACCCCCAATCTTACACAAATCGCACGAAACGCAATAGAATCGCACGAAACGCGATAGAATCGCAGTCGCAGTTGCTGGCCCAATTCACCTACGATGCACCATAACATTACAGATGACTATTCGCTGTTGTTATAAACATAGCCTTTCATTTGTTTCTGTCGCCCATCATAGGTTCTAGTTTATCCGATTAGTGATTAAGCGAATTACCAATCGGACGTTCGCATAGGTTGGCGTAAAGTTATCGGATCAACTAACTACGACCATATACTAACTATAACTATGATTACGAATATATTTTGTCCATTGCTGCTTTGCGGTCGAATTTAGTAAGATGGCACAACCATGCTGTATTGCAGCGGAATTTGGCCGGTACGACCGGGGAGGTACCTCTCGCTCAAATAATACTGCCGTAAAGTGACAGCGTTACTGCGACTTATGATTAACCAGTGGTCCATTAGAGGGAACGAGGAAAGGAGGACTACACATTTGCGTAACTGTTATGCGGATGCTTATGAGCGTCGGTAGCTATCAAAAGGATTCGACTGCTCGTTTGCCGCCCTATAACATAAAAAAAAGAAGTGGGGTCATACATTTTATGGATTTGAGTCCATGTTGATGTCTTAAATATACGCGACAATTACTCATGACAATAAAAAAACTTTTACTAACTTTATCGCGGTTTATTCAAAAATTTAACTAGCCCGACGTTTCATAAGCTATACAGCAACTTTTCCACCCGTGGCCATGGCTGCTGTAAAGCTTCTGGAACGTCGGGCTAGTTAATCTATTAAATCCGTAAAAGTAGAGGATGTAAGTTACGGTTTACGATTAGTAGGAGGTTTGCTTAATTGCGATAACGTCTCGTATATCGACCACCTCCCAGTAGTGTGTATCCGAATCCGCAGCAATGCAGCACGGCACTTCTTTACTTCTTTTTTATTCCAGGCCAGACATTTCTGGACGTAAGTAACTGCACACATCCGAAAAGAAAGTTAACAAAAATTCACCAGAATGTAATTCGAAGGTAATATTTCATTACGCTTCTGAGCTTTCCTTTTATTTCGGATGTGAAACGAGCAATGTGAGCTTACCAAAGCCTTCGGTCTGAAAGTATTATGCTAAGCTATATGGGTAATTTTTTCTTCGTTGTTGCCGTGACGATATTTGGATAGATCTTGTGTCAGCTGCTTCATAGCAATGAATGCTTCATTTCTCGACTTTCGTTGTCTGGAACCGTTTAAGGAGCGCGCTCTTTGTGTTTTCTACTTTCAAGTTCAATGTATTAATACTGTTATTTAAGGAACGAAATAAAACTCTTGTTATTATTATCATGTTGATAATATTATAAGTGCGTCTGTCTGTCACTTACATTCATTACAACTTTTACGCAAAAAAATATACCGATTTGTATAGTATTTGGCACATTGTACTCGTACGGATGGATACTGGTTGAAATTGTTTCCTCGGGGTAGACTTCACGTGGGCAATACCACGGGGCACAACAAGTGATTATTGTAATAATGAGTATGTTATTTTGTATGTATATTACGCATTGTTATGCTAGGAGCAGAGTTTATATATTTTGTATATTACACATTGTTATGCTAGGAGCAGAGTTTATATATTTTGTATATTACACATTGTTATGCTAGGAGCAGAGTTTATATATTTCATATATTACACATTGTTATGCTAGGAGCAGAGTCTATATATTTTGTATATTACACATTGTTATGCTAGGAGCAGAGTTTATATATTTTGTATATTACACATTGTTATGCTAGGAGCAGAGTTTATATATTTTGTATATTACACATTGTTATGCTAGGAGCAGAGTTTATATATTTTCTATATTACACATTGTTGTGCTAGGAGCAGAGTTTATATATTTTGTATGTTACACATTGTTATGCTAGGAGCAGAGTTTATATATTTTGTATATTACGCATTGTTATGCTAGGAGCAGAGTTTATATATTTTGTATTTTACACATTGTTATGCTAGGAGCAGAGTTTATATATTTGTCGTAGATGTGCGTTGAACTACACAGCCATTTGTCAAAGCAAAAACCGTCAGTAAAAGTTGAAGGGATTTTTTTATAGCATAAGGAGGCAAAAAAATATAGCATAAAAAAAATCAGAGCCCTTTGATGATTACCGACGCCCATGTACATTGAATGATTGTTACGCAGATGCGTTGCTCTCCAATCCCGCCCCCCAATAGGCCACCGACTACACAACGACAAACCGCACGGTATGCGACACTGAAGATGTCACTTTACGGCGGTGTTGTAGGAGCGAGAGGTATCTCTCCGGTCGTGCCGGTCCAATTCCGTTGCGTAGGAGGATGTAGTGTCTGCACCATGCATGACACTACCTCCTCCTATGCAGCATGGCACTACCTATTCCAAAAAATAATTCCAAATATATATGTATCGCGTTAGATGTCGACAAAAAATTAAGCACAGTTAGTCGCTCCTATCATATTCTTTACGACCTTGAAATATATGTCCCTTCGATAGAGTTGACGATAAGCCCAATATAAAGGGCGCGATATAGCTTAAAAATTAACGCAATGAAACCATTGCAAATTAAAGCAGGTGTCTACTAATTTTTCTGTTTGCAATATGGTACAAAATAAAGGCCTCTAAAAATATCTCATAGCTTAAAGCTTTTAGTACAACCGTGTCCCCAAACCCGCAAAACCCTTTGGGAGTTTTATTAAAGCGTTTAATGAAAACAGGACTCGGTATAATTTACATGCGGTAGTTCCTAGGATTATAAATTAATGGATTACGTACGGGTTAACCGTCGTATTTATGGTTTAATTTAATGCCGTTTGTTGTTTAAGTTATTTCGATATAGTCAAGATAGCAAGATCATCATGACCAATGAAAGTAGGCTACTTTCATAAAGGCTGCGATGAGCGATCCTCTGCTGCTTGTATTCAGTTGTGCTTAAGTGTGATCGTCTTTCGCAGCGCCACTTCATTTTAAAAATACGGTTTCCAATGTATTTTTAATAAGCAGAAGGTCACCACGATCGTGTCGGCTGTCTCAGGTACATTGCACTCCGCACACGTGCACTCTTTTTGCGTTGCTCAATATTTTATTCATTGTCAATTAATTTTAATTATTAATTGATTGTCAACGTTATTGCTCGTTTCGTGCGCAGTCACCTTGAAGTGTAAATCCTTTGTCGGCTACGGTTTGTTCCGCAAACGTTTCCGCAATTAGCCGCCCGACCGAAACACGAAAAATTTAAC
>JAFELO010000864.1:379076-429110 GCA_017140195.1 Eumaeus atala
ATACTAAATATAACGTTTTCAGAAAGGTCTCTTAGTATCGGACTCAGAATTTTTGTTTCAACTTAAGCAAAATTTCACACAGCAGAGAAATCTACAAGTGTAGATAGAAAAGTATATTAAGAGTAAGTACTCTTAATATACTTTTCGATAAAATCACAAAGTTTTAATTTTTTCACACAAATCACAAAGTTTTAGTTTTTTGTGATTATTGCAGGTTGTAAACCTGCAATAATCACAAATGTAGCTAAATGAATCCTTTTCAACATCAGCACATGCTTCATGAGCACAGTGATTGCAGACCTGACAGCAAATCCAATCTTCCATCATTATCGTCTGGGCAAATCCGCAAGGTTATTTAATTTTCACTCACTAATGTCGATGAATTTGGTGTTGCAGGAATAGCGGTCCTTGGTGTTGCAGTGTATTTCTTTGTCTTTTTTATTCTTGTCGGGTCGTTCGTTTTCTTGCATCGTAGTTGTTGCATTTTAACCACAATATACTTAGCCTCTGTTGCTTGTTTGTCATCGAGCTCAGTTTTATAGGGAGAGGATGTCAAGATCTGGCTTTTCTCAGCTTTCCGTTGCCGACACACGGCTCGCTTTGCTGCATTATTTGAGACTGGCGATATCTGATGTACTACAGTGCCAATACCTTTGCTTGTCGACTGCTGCGGCGCCATATCTTCTTTTCCGTTGACGTCAAAATCCTTGTGAGTTATATCTTGAGGTGAGGTGTGTCCAGTTGTGTGTCATTGCAAACATTCCCTTCAGTAGCAGACTGCATGGGTGCGTCGGTTACAGCTGATGGTAAAAAATCTAAATCCTTGTAAACGTTTGGATTCCAAGACAATATTCCAGTGCATTGAAATCCCAACTTCACAATATCTAAACGTGCAACGCGCGTGAAAGCTTGTGTCACCATTGCAGCTATTACATATTCTGTTATTCTGCTACCAGAGTTGGCCCTCATCCATAATCCACGCTTCAAAATATGCATCCTTGGATGGTTTCATAAAAAACCCTGTCCAAGTGTTACAGTTTGTTGATAATATGGGTTGGAGTGCTTAACATTTTCACGTGGCTATTTTTGCATAACTTATAACATCAAAGTCTCTGTAGCTGCAATGGCCATCGAAATTAGAAGCAAAGGCTTCTCTTTAGAAAGATTAGAAGACTTCACAAAAAGTGTTGAAGCCACTTTAAGAAGAGTTCCGCGTTCATCCATCAATTTGGCCGTGCTAGTACTAATCATCAATCCTTCATTACCTATCTGTATAGGGAAAATAAAGAGTGGTGGAATAAAATAGCCGCCAGCACTTATGCAAAACATAACTGTGTAATTTTTTCCCCTTTCTGCAGAAGTCAACCTACTAACTTGGTTTTGAGTGTAATTACTTTAGCTTGCTTCTGGACTGTGCTGACTTCTGTCTCGACGCAGTTATAAATTTCAGATGGGCTAAAATTAAGTTCGTCACAAATTTCTTTCAAATTGTTGAAGAAACGGTTAACTTGTGGCCTATTGAAACCAACAGCTCTCATCAGGCTCGTCCACTCTGGCCTTCTCAAGCTGAGTTGAGGATGTCGTTTGATGAAAGCACTTTTTTGACCCTGTTGAATCGGTCGTCTATTTTTAATTGTTCCACCAGATAGAATGCCATTTTCAGAAATCCTTTTCTTGTCAAAGGCCTATTGGAAATCTCCACCACGTGCGCAACGATGGCGTTTTCATATTCCTCAGTAAAGGTCGGGACATATCTGCCTTTTTAATAATAGTTTAATTTCTTGTCCTCATCTTAATATTTTAACGTAGTTATAAAATGTACTTTTTAACTTCAGACTTTCTAAGTGAAAACTTTTTTGATATCATCTTATCAATAGCCTTTTTCAATTTCTGGCAGTTGAGGGTATTTTTATATGTCGGTGTGGGTTTGCCCATGATGAATCTAAAAAAGAACACGGAAAAATATTACTACAACAAATAAAAAACAAACTTTAAAACTGTCCAGTGTTAGGGAATTTAAGGAGTGTCCGATCTTATGGATCCTTAGGTACATATAAGAAAAAAAATCACTTACATTGTGTCTTATTAATCAGACAAAAATCAATGTATTATGATAATTCCGTTACATAACAACAATAATTAACCATGATTAATAACATTCCATGCTTATTGTACTGTTTACAGACCACAAAATGTTACTCTGTACAAAAATTGTACTAACCTCAAAACTCCACGACGCTCCACGACGAACGTGTTGGCAGTGGCTGGCGCGCCTCACCCCCTCACTTCATTTAGATTAGGCTCTCTCACCGCTACACTAGTCACAAATTCGCGCGCTTTTTTAGCCCGATACAAAGTCTGTCCGGCTTTACGAGCCGTCCGTGTCCATATGCATTTGCTATTGGAATTGCTTTTATAAAAAGAAAACATTATTGCTAAACTATCACAGTTCCGGTAGACATATTTTTGCATCGTTACCTACTTGATAAGTTCCAAAATTTTACCCGCGCTAGTCATAATGCATCTGACAGGTGTGACTGTGGAATCCCCATGATGGTTCAAGCTTTGTCGTAGCGGTGGGGCCTAGTAGCCTGGGATGAACCCAGGCGAAGCCAATTGAACCGAGGGGGATCTTTGCACCCCTGTTATAGGAAGAGTTGACTTAAAGATCAGGAGCAGGAATCGCTCTCAG
The DNA here is from genome assembly GCA_017140195.1 of Eumaeus atala. NCBI lineage: Eukaryota > Metazoa > Arthropoda > Insecta > Lepidoptera > Lycaenidae > Eumaeus > Eumaeus atala. The sequence continues at coordinate 381,769 of JAFELO010000864.1, forward strand.
TACCCCTCTTATAAGAAGAGGGGACCTAAGAGCAACAGGAGGTGGCACTTTTACGCAAGGGCCAAGGGGCAAAGATGGGAACCTCACCCCATTGCACTATTCCAGTGTCCATGGGGTTGTCTTGTAGTGCGGGGCAACCCCATCTGTGGAGGTGCAGTTGGTCCCTTATGGGGCTGACTAGCCATCGAGGTGCCCTGAAGATCTGTTGTTACGGGGCACCTCACCAAGGGCAGCACTGATGGCACTCGCGGTGATTTTTTGTGGGCATTCGGCACTATCATGTGCCGCGAGTCCCACACACCACTGGACCCCAACCAGGGCCGGTGAAGGCGCGTAAATGCGTTTGCCCGCGTCAACAAGAAAAAAGGTGTGAATGTAGAATGTCACACAGCTCTTGTTTACCAACGGAAAGTTATATGCTGTCTCGTTTTGTGCTGTTCGCTATCCGAATAGCTTATTAAATCGGTGAAGGAGGGAAACCGTTTACATTTGTTATGCAGATGTTGGTGTGCCTCGATAGTCGCTAAGAGACTACAAATGGCAGATTTGTCACAGTAGGAAATACGAATTTAATAAAATTTTCATTTTCACAAATTCAGTTCTAGCACGAAATAACATAAGTTAGGCCTACGGATACACAAAGCATGTCACCATATATAGTTTTGTAACATGCATATCTACGTAGTAAGTTATATATCAATCTAGTCACGCCTACATCAAAGGTGTAATGTAGGTAGACATCTCCAAAGAATTCAGATAACATCTCCAGGGTTTATGATGAAAGAGGAAACTGTGAACCTTTTCAGCAACCTTTCAACTTTCGCATTTCAGCTATATGCAAAACGAAGTACGTGACACGTTATACACGGCCTATTCCTCATTTAACCATTGTCCCTTATTTTATTTATTTACTAGCAGTACAGAAAAACAAACTTACTTTTGCAGTAACTTTTTTTTTCTTAATACCCCCCAATAGTATTACATCATAGCAAACGAGCGATCAGTCAACTACCGACGCCCTTCATGGGCTTCTTAAGCATAATTATACCGTTGCGCTGCCCTCTTTTTCATCTGCCCTCCATGGGCCAGCGGCTACTCACAAAACGCACGAGGGGGGGGGGGAAGTAGGGCAACGCATCGGCATAGTAATTATGCTGATGTTCACGGGCGGTAGTCGTAAAAAGGCTCCGGTTGCTGGAATGCTGCGAAGTATGTATGCGGGTGGACGGCAACATATCGCCCTGGTTTGATGTCAATATTAGCGTTAAGCAGAGTTGTCAGCTCGCCTATTTACCTTATATCTGGATAAGTGTCTCCAGGGATTCAGGTCGTAGAATGTGGGAATGACAATGGGTGATATAGTGGTGATCTGCCTGCTTTATGCACACGATGCTGTACTTTTGGGCTCCACTCCATCTGAGCTACAATCAAAATGATTGTATCATTAATCACAATTATGAGAGATGACTGTGAAAATATGGGTTTACGCATGAACGTGAAGAAAGCTAAGGTTTTAGTATTTGAAAGGGAAGTAACCAGAACGGACGTAAGAATTATTGTCGATGGTGTAGTGTGTAAATTCATTCACTTGTTCCACAAGTGAATGAATTTGTATATCTTTGTTGTGTGTTTAGCAGAGATGGAAGGTAAAGTGTGTGCAGGGAACAGAGTGAATGGAACATTAGGGAAACTGCTTAAAAGCACGGTTTTAAGTCAGGGTGCCCGTCTTGCCCTGCATAATTACGTGCTACTCCCAACGTTACTGTATGGAAGTGAGAGTTGAGTATTTCAGAAAAGAAATAAAAATTAGAATTCACGCGGTCGAGATGTGGTCGTTGTGAAAAGTATGTGGCGTAACCCTTGCCGACTGCGTTCATAGCAAAGAGGTGAGAGGGACTAGGAATGAATCAAGGAATGATGGTTGTAGATTTAACGGAACAGATATACAATAAGAATGTGGAAGGATGTAGGTACCGGGGAAGACCCAGACTAACATACTACGTTCAAATTGGTCGGGTACTGTCTGAAGATGGTGTTCGGAGTCGTCGCAATTGGCGTGTTTGTATGAAAAGAGTTATGACAGTGGAGGAGGCAAGGCAGGTATGTAAGGATCGTGATATGTGGCGCTTCGTTCTCTCTGCCTGGGAACTGGCGTGATGATGTGTTGTTGTTGTAGTTCTATAAAAATACTACTACTACTTTTTTTTTGCATTAAAAAAATATTTTTTGAAATATCCGCTGGAATTTTGTTTTAGGATATAAAAATACTACGTTTGTAAAATATCAAAGTTAATTTAAAATTCCCGGCAGCCCCTATTCAGATGCAATGCATATACAGTGCTTTATTATATGAATATCTATTTGTATTATTACAACAACACAACTTCACGCCAGCTCGCTAATGGGGAAGGCAGACAGAATTGTATTATTATGAGATTATTTTATGTTTTATTCTATTAATTTGTATACATAACGACTGAATTGAATTACAAAAAAATCAATCACAAAACTACAAGAATAAAAGAACACCATTCCAACAATATGAGTGTGTTGATATGTATAAATTTGTCTATGATAATGCATAGTTTTCATTGCCAAGTATGTGAATAAGAAATGCGGAACTAGTTTAGCTATGAAAAGGTATACTTTAGTCCCTTCGTAATCGTGAAATGGGCTGGCAACATAACAGTAACCCTTATCTCATGACAGTTACGAATAGCAGAATTAATTGCACGCCTGGAACATTCCAGGTGGAATATAGAGTAAAAAGCTTCCAGTGTCTTGGTAATAAGTAGAAAATAGAAAAAAAAATCTTTATTTCGTACCAAAACTAAAAATAAGAAACCAGGCTTCCTGATGGTGATATGCACAAAAGACGACGGACTTACCGCTGATAGGGTTCTCATCCAGACAACCAAATAGGTGGTGAGAAATACTACAGCGTATGGAACTGGGTAATGATGACAGTTTAACTTGCCATACAATTCTGGCAATTAATTAATCTTCTTGTACACATGTAGTGAAATTGCTGCATTGCCACCGAATCGGACCGGTGCAACCTGAATCGTGAGGATATTTCATGACGCGGCGGTCCGATTCGCTCACAAGGTACTTGCCTTAAAAGACATGGCATTACTTTCGCGTTTCATGCGGTTTCCAGTGGCCGGTGGCGCAATGGAGAGATGGGGTTAATGACGTGAAAACGCGCGGTATGCTCATTTGTCTCCCTACACTATTAAAAACAACGTCCGAAGAACGATAACTCAACAACAATCCGAATCCGGCTCGAAGGACCAATGATTACAACCCTGGGACTAGATAAATAGCGTACTGTATTCTAGATGCAGGATTATTTGCGTGCGTTGAATGATGTATTTTAATTAGTAAACAAAAAACCGAAACGCGATAGCAACTCAATTTGTGGCGGTATCACATGTGCCAGGTACTCCCCGACCGTGATGGCCCCATTCGGCTGCAGTGCTGCCGATACTCACATTAGATTTTAAGGATAGCCTACGTAGATAGATATATATGTAGAATGTTATCATTCTCATAAGGAGCAGAACTGTCACCGCACCGCCATTATCATATGCGTTTAATTAAATACGTTGTTTATTGTGTGTCGGTGTAATTACAAGCTCACCCCTTACACGGGGTAGTGAGACGTTCAGGCCGCGGTGAGTTATTAAACGTGAACCTTCATCAGTATCACGTTTCACGAATGCGTCAGTTTTTACTTGTCAATTAAGCGGTGGTGAAACACAGATTTTACATTTAACCACTTTTTTACCTTGGCTTGAGTTAAAAAAATCCTTCCGAAATTTTCTTTAGAAGTTCCAATCGCATCTTCCCCCCACCCCGCGCAAACCGTTTATCTCTTGGAAGTCCCTCCAGGCATTCCGTAGAGAAGGAAGTTCCTTGGAGACCGCAACAGGTTTTGACCAACTGCCCAATTGGTGGTTACGCTATTCCACTCCGACTAAAGAGGTGCGCGTGGAATACCTCACGCCTCTTTCTTCGGCCTGGTTCTGGTAGTTCGTCGAGTAGCCCCACCCAGCGCCCTCAGAAAATCAAAAACACTAGCTAATAATCCTTTGATAAAATCCTCGATGAGATCTCAAGGGAAAACCAAAAATAATCTTTGAATTTACTCACAACTGGAAAATACATCTTTTTTTCAGCAGTGTTAAGTAAAAATACTATTTTTATATCACTCGAGATAAATTACGTGCTCAAAGGACTTCTATAAAACAAAGGATGTTTTAGGCGGACATTATTCAAACTTACGTCCTCGAATACAAAATGGGGGTTCAAAAAAGTAAAAGTATCACCTGCCTGTGTCTGGATTTTAGTGCTTTATTTAGAGTTTTAAATTACCAAAGTTTCGGATCCTTCCTTTTATTTAGGCTTGTTGAACTTTATGGCTTTTTCATTCAAAATTTTGTATCATCTTATTGTAAACTTGATTATTTTATACGGCTCGTTAAAAATAATTATTTTTACCCAACTATGTCAAGATTTTATGGTTCCGTATCCAAAGGGCAAAGTCTAGTCCCTATTACTAATATTCCGCTGTCCGTTTGTTTGTCACCAGACTGTATCACATGAACTGTGATAGCTGGTCAGTTCAAAAGGGTTTATTTCTGGCGGGCACGATGTATGCAGGTCTAAAATTATTCATATTTATTGAACCGTACAAATATCCGTATATTGCTACACTAGGCGCCCGTTTTTCAGTTATATTGTATAAAGAATAACTGGACAAAAATTGTTAGTGAATACATTTTTATCATAGCTCCCAAATAAAGGAGCTACCATGGAGGTAACTTTAAATCAACAGAAGCTTATATTTTTAGATCGTCCTACATGAAATGAGTGCATACAACCGCAAATTTAAGTTCGTCAATCAATTCGTACCTCGCTTTGGTGTGGAACCCTGGTGTGTGAGTCTCACACTTTTATTCGGTTTACGTTGTAACTAAGTAATCGTAAAGAATTGATTAATTCCTACTTGGGACCGAAATTCGATTGCCTTACGCTAAATGAGCTAGCAACTTGTTAACCATATCTCCTAGAAACAAATATGCTTTTGCTATGTTTTAATAACAATTTTTCATCCGGGTGAATCTGGAAAGGATTCCCACTTTCTCAAGGTCGAATATATGTAAATGCCACAGATGCGAAGAAAACAGTGATTGTAAACGTACATATAGATATAGATATGCGAATTGTAGAAATGACAGCATCTAAATTTTATACATATATATAATTAGGAGCACAAGATCAACGATAGGTATTGAACAATTATTTATTCCCATATTGATGTCTTATTAGGTTTACGCGAATGTTACTCCTTACAATCTTCTAATTTCTTCAGGTGCTCATCAAAACTTAGAACATCAGGACACCTGTCATCTCAGTCCACCCGTGATCATATGAGGTTGCTGTAAAGCTTCTGAAACGTCCTGCGTATTAAATAAACCGCGGCGGAATCCGTAAAAGTAGTTTTATTGTATATTTATTTTCGAATTAAGCTTTTTATTGCCATTCTTTTTATTATATTTATAGAGAACTAAAGTCATTGTCAAGGTTGATAAACCAGTCCAAATAAGACGTGCATGCTATATTTTATTACTTAGCTCCCATCGCTACCTTTCAAATCTAGCATCATACTTTGAATGTCGCCTGGGATTGATGTACTTCAATAACAGCAGAATATTAAAAATGAGACCACTTATGCATGAATATATGTACACATAAACGTTAACGTTTTATTTGTTGATAAAAAAAGGCAACAGTATGCACGAATTGATATTGAACTGTCATTCTAAAACGTCGTTGGTTGTTCATAATCATATTTTTTTTGCAAAGAAATCTCTAAGCTCATGATTTTTAATTATTTTTACAAAGGACATTGATTTGAAAGAAGTTCATAATTAAAATATACTTTTTTTACAAAATCAACCCTATGCATAAGATATTAAGTTGTTTTAGTGTGTGCATAGTTAACAAACTGTATAATTTATATTGAGCATTGAGAGCAGAGTTATACGGACTGTTATGAGATGTCGATTTTGAAATGTGTAATTTGATTTCCTTGTAAATCAATGTGCTTCTTGTAAAAAAAAAAACAACTAAATTCGAAGTTCTAACTTGACTTGGTACTTTGGAAAAAAATACCTTACTAAGATTTCTTGGAATGTCGATTATAAACTTACCTTCTGTTTGTGCGCACGCTAGAGACGTGAAGAACGCAAGAATAAAGCAACACCGCAGTGCCTTCATCTGAAATGAAAAATAATGTATATGATAATAACCGTACGGAGAGTTAGTACATAATTTTTTGACAACCAATTGACCATGTGTGCACTTGTATTTCAGTACGTTTATGTATGTATTATGTAGGTCACAAATGCTATACCATATGTATTTTAGAAATAAAAATATTAAATACATTTTTTAATCTGAATATATTTCCGATGTCCAACACGGGTGGTATTCCAAGTCCATACGGTACTTACCATAGGGCTAGGCTAACGTAGGGTGTTAAGTCCATAGGTTAATAGTGTATGTATGACTATTGCTAAGATTACCAGCGGTTTGGTTTGGATACAGGAGTGTTGGAGTTTATTTTGACATCCAGAGGCACAGGAATGACGTAAATGTTTATCAAGGAGTATCAAGAGCGCCTCCACCACTAAGGTGCTCCTAGGTTGTCGATCAGTAACTTGGTTGATCGATTATGAGCGAACAGTTAGGCAACGCAATAAGAATTCATAAGTTAGTAAGAGTTAGAGCCACATGCATTGCCTCTAAATTGTGCTGGCACGGCCAGGCCAAACCTTAGCTCACATAATGCCTCCGTGAAGTCGCATACTGTCGCGTTTCATAAATTTTGTGAGGTTCCAGTGACGTATTAGAAGGGAGGAGGGACGGTGGAGGAGCTACGCACCTGCGAACCAATTTTGCTTATGTCTATGGACGTCAGTAGTCGTCAAAAGACTACGAATGCTCGTTTGGCTACTTATACTACAGTAAAAATTGACTAAGTGCAGTAGTATTTCCACAGTTTGTGTTCGTCCTCTGGTTAGCTGTCATAGTTTCATCGCTATCCCTGCGGTAGTATTAGCGTGACAAACATTGCTCCATCGGTTGCGAAAAGCGGTTGCATTTATTATATTTGTAAGAACTGAAATAAATACTCGTGCCTCGTTAACTTCCGCTTAACAAACCGAAATGGCAAACCTTTCATCTGTTTTAAAATGAAAATTTAAGCAATTAAAAAAGTTAATGCTCTTAAAAAGAAATTTCCCTTTGACGCGCCAATGCCGCACAGCATTTCATTTAGTTTCGGGGTAATTAAGTGAGCAATTTCTTTTAGGGCTGACACAAGTTTTTTATAATTATTCGCATTTATTTTTGATGGAAGATAACCTCACTTTTACCAGACTTTTGCATGCCCTTCTTACCCGATTCTGTCATAAGGAAGGTTATGTTTTTCGAATGTAGAGGATTAAATGTTCGAATTAATTATAAATGTGGAGGGCGAAACGCAGGTGTATAAAGATCTTGATATGTGTGATATGTGGCGCTACGTTCCACTCTGCTTACTTTATTAAGGAACTGGTGTGAGGATGTGCGTTTTTCGAGCGTGTGTATGTATAAAATTGAGCTTCTTTTTTTCTTCTACAGCCGTATTTTTATAGTGTAGGGGTGAATGAGCAGTCAGAGACTTTTGACGACTACCGATGCCATTAGACATCCATATTATTGTCGTGCAAACGCGGTGCCATCCACTACTCACAAACCGCACGAGACGCGACAGAATAGACGTCACTTTACGGAGGTGTCGTGTGAGTGAGAGGTCCGTACCAGTCAGCTACAATGCAGCAGGGCAGTATCTCGCACCAAAAGCCTAAAGGGCATGATAGGTCTAAACCTGAGGTGTAATAGGATTATTCTTAAAGAGTTTTATTACATTTTATGTCGCAATGTTTTTCTGCAAAACTAAAATAATAGCATAGGCATAAGAACAATAAACATAACAAAAGTAGTAAAGTAACATAAAAGTTTAATAACTTTCCGGTGAGCCATTGGAGGGGAAAAGGGAAGGAGAGTTATATAGCGATAGATCTAGTAAATAATTATGCCTATGGACTTCGATAAAAACGTCTGATTCACCTTTTTCCATCTTATAATATAAAAAGAACTTAAATATAATAAATGTCAACTCACATAAATCGTAATATTTTACAAGTTTTATCGTAGATCATGAAATTTCCAACGAAATGAAAAATGCTATCAGGCCACATAGATCGACATCGAACTGTGTTAAAATGCTACCAAAATTGTAATTTCCTGACGGTGTTTGCCGACGGAACGTCGCGATTCCCGCCTTCTAATTGTCACGTTGACGGATCGCTACAAATAATTAAAGTTAATACGGAAACTTCTGCCGGAAACGGAAATTTTGGCATTGTCTATGGCACAAAATTACGATAGACAATAACTTCTTCTTCACCCATCTTTGTCCCACGTTCGTTTCTGTGAGTGCCTGTTGTGTGTCCACATGTGCGTTGGTTAAGGAATTACAAGTTGAGCCCCACGGATTCTCCCGGGTAAAATCCCAAGGGCACTTTTAATTTTTTTAGCATAAAATATTATATTAGATTGAAATCTACATCTGTGCTAAATTGTATAAAACCCGTTCGGTAGTTTCTTCGTGAAAGAATAACAAATACACAGATTTACCTTAAAATGTATCCCGAGAGGACCATTAATTTTCGGGACCTTAGAAGTATTTCAATTTCATTCCAGATTGTAACATATATCTGTGCCCAACGACATCAAATCCATGCAATGGTTTTGCGTAAAGAACATTCGCAGTTATAATATTGTTAAGGACTTGCCGTTACTCATAATCACTGTAGGGTACGCCCTCAAACAAGCCGGTACATCTCTCCCCATCTGTGGGAAAAGAGGGGGTCTGTCCCTCTATCATCTCCCTAAACTGGAGGACACAAAAGCCTTCGCTAGAACGATGAACTGTAGGGACGGGCGCAATAGCGTCGCAGACCCGTAGTGGGACCTACCGAAAAAAAAACGTGCTTTCGTGTGCGGGGAGTACAGGTATAAGCACGAGCAGAGTTATACATTATTTCTGTAGCCTATTTGTTATTTTGATAAATAAGCTATATTATATTGTAAAGTTTAATTAAAATCGATACAGTAATTTTCACTTGAGTAAGAAACACCCACCGTACTTACAGGCTTTCGCGTTTATAACATCAGTAGGATTATAATCGTGACATGACATGTGACCCTGGGGAAATAGTCCCCTCAAGTAGCCATTGCTTCTACTTCTTCATTTCTCTATCCTTATTAATTTTTCATCATAATCATTTATTTATATTGTTTTAAGTAATGTAACTTGCAAACGAGTCCCACACATTTGCCCCGCAAAAGACCTTAAAACGTCTATCGCCATCTCCATTATTGTCACGCATATGCGTTGCCGTCATTGCCTCCTCCCCGCCCATAGGCCAACGGATACTCATAAGCAACACAAAACACAACAGCATAGAGGTACCTCCTCTGTCCCAGCCCAATACAACTGTAGTCCAGCACGGCACTACCTGTTACTAAAAGTCAGCCTTTCTTCCGGCGTTGCAAATTCAATGATTGGCACCGCAAATGACTCGTATTTCGTTACCGCACATAAACCGCTTTCCCAATACTGTGGTAGCTTTTCCTGCCAAATCCATAAACGTGGCGCGAATAGAATTCCTCCATTTTTCTTTACACCTCCATATTTCACGGCGATATTTCCACATTCACTGAATTATTTATACTAACGCGATAGAAATAAATTTATTTTGTTATCTCTGAAAGGGAATAAATAGATTTAGCGTTTGCGGTCTTAGAAAAGGATAGATTTTGTTTTATTAAATAACGTAATTTGTTTTGTCAGGGCTTGACAAGTATCTATTATCCATGATATTTCAATTATTTTCTTAACAGATATTCACTAGCGTGCAATAACATTTATTTTTTTATAGTACAAGAGGGACAAACGAGGAATCGGAGCCATTTTAAGACTACCGACGCTCATGTACATCAGCATAATTACTATGATGTATATATAAAAGGAAACGCACGTTCCACTTCTCCCTCCCCCAATGGGCCACCGGCTACTCACATACCGCAGGAAGCGTCACATGTCACTTGGCGCCGATACCAAGTGAGCGTAAGTTTCTTTCCCAGTCGTATTGGCCCAAATGCGCTGCAATGCAGCATGACACTACCTCCTACTAAATAAATAGCGGGTATATTGATGAAAAGTAGCTTTATAGTTACAATATGTACAAGTTTCATTCCACCAAAAAGGGAGTATACAGTTTAGTTGATGCCAAGGGACGCGGTTCCACGACCCATCGATTGTAAAATTTATGTTAGGTTTAATGTCTCGGTATTGTAATTTCGTAGAGGCGCTACGTTTATTTCTCAGTACCGCTACGTAGTAGCTGCATGGCATATGAGGATTTATTATTACACGAGTATTTGAATTACTTATTTCTTTACACGGCGCGGGTGGGTAAAAATGTTTTTCAGATTATTCTAAGCATGCACTACATTGTCCCGATTGGAATGTGCCCGAAGTGGCCATAGGCTAGCCACCTATGACATCATGGACCTCAGTACCTTGGCTAAACGTGGGTATTCTAGTATATCTACTTGACTTACGAGTTGTGGATGTACCAGCACACCTCTGCCTTGCTCTTCGGGGATAACAGGTGTGAAGGTACGAGTATTTGAAATTGTACTTTTATTTCAGTTGAATTCTGCGTTAAAGCGTAGCAAGCAACAACACACGCATTAATAAGTTACATTATTGAAACCATATGACAAGAAATCAAATATTTTATTTGTCCTATTTTTTTGTAATACTATCTATATAAACACAATATTTATTTGTTATGTGTAAGTACGAAAGTGGAAACTTGAACGATCACATTAAATAAAGACTTTAAGGCTATAATTCTGCAGGCGAACTACTTAATGTCATCTTGTATGGGATTAATCTCTTTAGCGGATTGGAGGGAATAATGTTCTTGAGATGGATACAAATCACGACCAAATTCAGCTCTGGACAAGAATTGTTCTGGTAAATGTCAAATGACAAACAAAAGTGAATTAAAATACCGAATGAATTGTTCTGTCTTTCAACGAGCATTCATATGATGGTTATGCTAAGTCGGTTATACCTCATCAGTAAAGTCGCGTATGTTCAGATAAATTCCAACCTAGGCTCTCTTTACGGTAGTGCTTAGGGCCTCAAAATAGTAACGAGAAGAAAAAGAGAGGCGCTACGTAGAGAATTCGTAGACGCGCTACGATATATCAATACCGCCATACTAATATATTTCAAATAGTTCTGTGAGAGGATTTCGGAATATCTATACAATTTATTAAACCAAAGTGTTCATTTTATAAACCAAATCTACCACATACAGACGGACAGCTCTTGGGGACTTTGTTTTTTTATAATAAGTATAGATTAAATAATTCGATTGCTCATTTGGCTCCAAAGTCATGCGGCGTGCGTGTTATTTTTTGAATCCATATTATTCCACCTCACATAGGAAGCGTTTACACTGGCCCTGTTTGATTACGTAACGCGGCACTGAATAATTAAGTCGTCTTTAGGTGGAAACGGCTCTGGCACGTTTATGAGTTCAAATGTATGTGTATTCTGGTACATTACCGAACCTTTTTTATTTTATTCGTTGAAATTCCAGTATTTATTTAAATAAATGTGCATTATACATGTACATTGGATCCGATATTTTTTTATTTTTCGGGGCCTATGGAAATCCGCACAATTACCATACGTTGCCCTCCTTTTCTCCTCTCCTCCAAAGGGTCACCGGCTACTCACAAACCATACGAAACGCGATACTAAAATATATGTTGTAATTTTACATGTAAGATAAACAGGGTTGTGCACGGATTTCTTTATATCGATGAAGTCATTGATTATCGGAAAAAACTATAATGTGTATGATATGATATATGACGTTCAAAATTAATCAATTATCAACATCGGCAGTAGACAGAAGATGTTCACAGGTAGGCCTTCCCAAAAGCCGCAAGTCTATGTCACAAGCTTCTGCAGTGTCTCGTCGTGACCTTGACCCGGTCAAGAATCCGCCGGGTGGGAGGTCGTCCAACAATGGGCTCTATGGTGCGAGGCCGGACCACTCAAGACCCTTTCTATCGCAGTGGTTTTCAGTTCAGCGATCACATGCATTGTCTGGACAATGGGTACAAGATTAAAATAAAGGGTTTTCTATCAGCATTATATAAAAATATATACGGAATTGTTATATATAATTGTGATATAATATTACCAAGATGTTGCAGTCATAGTTTTTTTTTTTTCGGAGGGACCTACTACTGATTAGCGGCACTCGTCCAGCCCTAACAGTTCTACTGATTACAACGTAGTGATAGTTAAACGTGATCTGTTTTAAACACAGAACAGAGAGGGCATTTGTTCTGTGGAACTAGAGTCACTTTTCTGTGCAGTAGCGGTCTGGGTTGAAATAGCAAGAAATAAGCCGTTTTGACAATTTCGGAACGAAGTTCCTTATCGCGCGTTGCGTCGGAGACTAGACGTAAAAAATCAGACGACAAGTTGTCACGACACTTTTTGCTATAATGTAGTAAGGCCGCGCAGCATCCTTTCTATTTTGCTTCGAATAGTGTATCGTCTGTGTGTGTCGTAGTGGTTTTTGTACATAAACAAATCTAAAAAAAAAATAACAATAATGAATCCTGACAGTGTTTCGGTACAAGTTCGCGATATTGCAGATGGATTTAAATAAGTAGAGATTTTATTGTCTATATAAAACCTCTACTAACCTAACCCTATAAACTTCGTTTCATCTGGGTGTCCCTTATCAGCACTCAACATTTTTTTTTAATTAAAATAGTTTGAGGGCCTATTTTTGCTATAGTTAAATAGTTCTATGTAATTTGAGTATTAACAGTTACATTCTGTGTTAAAGTTATATTTATATATTCTAGTCCTAGGTTTTATAGCGCGATATAAATTCAAAGGACGTCTCACAAAACTCGTTTAGATTTTCGGTGCTCGTTATATAAAATCAATACAACATCGATTAGTTTTAATCAAGACTTAATGGAGTGGGGAAGAAAGGACCGTTTTGGACGTAAGTAATTACTTGGGGCTGACGCGGATGACATGTTACAAAGGTTCGATTTAGATCCAATCAGAAATGACTTGATCCGTTCCATTTCATATATTGGATTCAAGGATTTTAATACATTCATCGTCATTAGGGCTGCCTAGATTTACATTTTTTACTCTTTTTTTTTACATTCGTATTTTCTTTATAGTGTCTAGTAGCAAATGACCTGTTCGTGCCTTATTATTACTACCAACGCCCATAGACATCTACATAATTGCTATGTAGAATTGATTCCATCCCTCCTTCAGTAGACCACCGGGAGCTAAGGAACCGCGACGGCATAGCTGTCGCAGAACTGTGGTATCTTGCCTTGGCCGTGGATTTGGGATGCAACATAACTCTACCTCTTATAACACTATAGCTTACTCGTATTACAAGCTAATTATGTAGACAAGTATTTATCCTATGCCTGTGAGCCGATCTCCGATAACCGATTACGGTAAAGACAATACAAAAGTCAAATACATATTTCTCACATTTTACTTGACGCGATTCCGATATCGGCGCCAATACCAATACCGAATTGTCCAATGTGAAAATGCTATGAGGGTTTCTGTGAGTCAAAGGGATAATTATTGTGGTCGTGAATGATTTGATTCGAGCAGAAGCGCCCCTATAATCCTGGCGCTCCCAATCCCTTATTCTTTTCTATATTACTCAAATTTCTTCAAATTTCATAAAGGTATTCCATAAGAAATCATTTTTCCATTATTCCTCCTTTTTTACTAAAGAAAAATATCATTAAATAGATATGTGCTCGTGTCAGGCTGTGATAGAAGCCTGGTAAGTAAGGCTGGAGCGATCTTCTTGCCTGCAGATCCAGGAAGCTCTATTTATAACGGTTAGACCCATAGTTACTATCCGTCAGTGGGTTCCTCTGTGTCTACAAGAAGCTTGTAGTTATTTATAGTGAACCCATGTTATTAGGGACGTAATCTAGTGGATTGGCTATAAGGTTGTTGTCTCCCATAATTAGGTTTGAAAATAGGCTTTGTCATAAATCTTAGTACATTTTCAAGATAAATAAATGAATCTAAAACATAAAATGTACATTGTGTTCGTAGCTTGTCTTTTACACAAAAAGCCAATAGAAGTAAACACTTTCAATTTCACTCCAATATTGTAATTTCACTGGCAACATACTTTGGTCCTTTGCAAACATTGAAAAGAAGACGGTCTAATAGATTCAGCCGTTCTCAAGGCTCTTATCAACAAGCGGAAACATTTACGAATAGTCAGTCACTCTTTAATTAATAAGCTATTGGTTATTTATTTCAAGAAATATAGAAATGTTTTAATGAAACATGTTTATCATTCATTATAAAGATTTAAATAAACATCGATTTCGGTTAATTGACAATATTTGGTGGTGTAGATTCTTAGATACTTATATCGACAATCCTGCTTCATTTTTAGAGTTATGTACGCAATGTCTGGAAACGCCAATCTTATTTTATTTATTAATCTTATTTTATTTAGGTATTACTAAGACTCCGCTGTCCGTCTGTCCGTAAGTCTTTTACAAGGGAGAACCTCATGGCGGCGAGAGTCAGTTGAAATTTTCATAGGTCATGTATTTCTGTAGCAGCTAAAGCAACAAATATTAAAAAAATGTAGTTTATATAAAATTTGGCATAGATATTTACATTACAATGTATAATAACAGAAAAAGACTCCTTTATCCTAAAGAGAACCGCGGAGTAAGGAAGCAAAGAATTAGAGATTTGAATAAGATATAGCTTGGTGTAATTGTTATACATATACAAGCGATCGACCCCGGAATCATTCTAACCATGGGTGAAAACCGGAACAATATTTTGGGAAACGTGATCACATGCAGACAAACAGCTACGTTTTGTAATAGGTATATACGTAGCTTACTATAATTGATTAGTATGAATAAAAGATGTTTCAGGTTAGTACACGAGTGGTTGGGAGAATGGTTCATGATGGTGACATTATAATGTACGTGTCAGTTTTTGAAGTATACAACTAAGTGGATCGAAAATAGTCATCAACCCTAAGATGTATTGAAGCGACTTTAAAATATATTAAATTCAATTAAAACGTCTTCTTACCTTGTTAATTTTTCCCCACCTAGTATAACGTTTTTCGTCCGCCTTCCAAATCCACAGGAGACCTAGGACAAGAAAATATAAAGAGTTACTTATATCATATTAACATTATGCTGTTATGGATTATTTTGGAAGAGGTAGTGTCGTTGCTTCATGGTACCCTAAATGGACCTGCACATCCAGGCTAGCTAACTCTCGCTCTCTTAATACTACTTTAAATTGTCAGAACTGCTATTCTGTCCCATTTCGGGCGGTTTGTGAGCTTCTGCTGACCGGATCTATGTTTGAATTTTGTAGCCATCATGTAGACATTTGTACTTTGGTTTTGGTAGCTATCTTAGAAACCTCCGAGTGTTCCTTTGTTCCCTTTCACTATAAAAATAAACTGAAGTAAAGATTGTAAATATTTACTTTTAAATTATCGCATATTTGATGATGAAAATTCGAAACCAATCGTTGTTTATGAAAAATGAAATGAATAAATATGGAAATTGTATAAAAATCTTAGTTAAGTTGACCATTATACTCCTCTAGCTGTTGTAATGTACCTAATGTAATGAACTAGATTTACTAAAACTTTATTAACTTTTAGTGTATTCATTAAAAATATTTTAAATAAAAATATGATCAAAGAAACACAAATAGACAGTGAAATATTTTGTAAAATCCACTTAAAGCCTTTTTAGAAGGCCTTTTGGCCCCAGATCCTGATCACTCTAAACGGACTTTTTCAAGTCAGTGTCAAAAAGGTAAACGGAATGTTTGGTTTTATTATAATTCTCAATTTTATAACATATGTCTTATATAACCGTTTTTTGTTTGAACTTATAAAGTGATATTTTTAAAGAGATTCATTTGTGTACATTGTGTATGGTTATACAGATATTGATTTGAACAGTTTTAGGTATACCACGAACCCTAGGAAGCCAGCTTGGGGAGTCGCGGTGTAGAAACAATACTGAATACCCATTAGAACCGCAAATTGTTACAGTCCAGCTGTTTACGTAGGCACAGTAACGCGTTGGAACCCTTCCTTGACTGCACTAGCAGGCTAGGTCTGAGTTCAAATCCGGGGAGATGTTTTATGGATAAGGTTCAATTTTGTTTGGTCTGCTGGCAGAGATCTCTAAAAGAGATAAGCACACCCTTGTACTTCTCTTATTATTTATCTAGTTTCAAAATAATTACGTATGTACTAAAGTATAAATAGAGATTAGAAGATAGGAAGGGGGTAAAGGCTCGATTCTATGATCACAATGTGCCAGAACACTCGGAACGGAACAGAAACCTCGGAGACACAACCACGCCTGTCACCCAGAGACCTTAGCAGGCAGCAGTCATCTATTACGGCTACTAGTCTGCATCTCTGGCTTCTGCTGCTTTTCTGCGTTAAGTCTGTTTAATAACCGCTATAACAGTCTCGGCGAAGGTTTCCACTGCAGGGCAGGCCAACCAACAATAAGTTATGCCATTGGTGAATCAGAGCTGGCATCTTCGGGGATCATACATCTTTAGCTATTCATTTTCTGTTTTAGGTAATAGGATACAAGTCGTATTCGATTGATGGATAATTAATTAGCTTTTTTAATAAAAGTACTTATCTACTTTTTTTATAAGTCATATACCTTAGAAAATCACTGTCCAAATTACATTTATTTTGATTTTGAACCAGATTGTGCACCGCAATATATAATTGCTGAAGTTTGCTTCGGTTAATGTCACAACGTATCGTTGGTCAGAAGTCACTTACCGGCTTCGATCAACTATCAAACTTTATCCGATCCAATTTTTTTTAAGTTAATACAGTTAACGTAAGTGTGGTACATATAACAAATATTGTGTGGTACTTTAACGTACGTGTGGTACATATAACAAATATTGTGTGGTACTTTAACTGTATTAATTTTAAAAGCTCGTATAAAAAACTAAAGCTTCTTTAGAGATAAAAAATCTTAACCAAACACTTTAGTTATGTATTGAAATAGGATCGGAAGAAAATCTAAACAACAAACCACGGTTAAGTAGTAAGTGCCAAACTCATTAATTCGTAAAGCTCGTAAGAGTGTTCTTTGTTGAAAAGATAAAGAATCTATATCAAAATTTGTATCGCTCAGCACGATCGATTTTATTTTATACCACATTCAGTGAACGTATTCGAAATTGAAAGTTTCACATTCGAAATTTGAAACTCAGAATTCAAAATTTAAACTCCCCAATTGGAAGTTTTAACCAGCGAATTCTAATCTTAAAGTTTGTTATTTGAATTCCATACAATGATAATATAGTGGGAGTAAATATGTGATCAAAATGGGTACGAATATAGACGTTGTACCTATTTCCTACCGGAATGACATATCAGAGGAGCTCAAGTGAATACAGATCCAGCGCCAACTAACTTCACCATTGTGTAACGGAAATAACAGACGCTTCTAAGTTTGGCAACACATGAGAGGTAACCAAGGTTTTGTATCGAAATAAACAACGGCGAGTTGTTGCGCTCGTGTGTGTACACTTTAATTAGAGTATATTGGATCTGTGAAATGATTTGCGGATACGTAATGTACCTACATGTCTATACCCATAAACCTATCTGTCTATAGGTATTATTGCCCTTAACGCCAAGAGTCTATTATAATACGGACTGTAAAAGATGAAGTGAAATAAATAAAAAAAGGAATATATTTGCCCAGCGGACGGCACGACTTATATTCTTCTCTTTCATTAAGAGGTAGTGCTGCATAGGTGGAGGTAGTGTTATACATGGTTCACGCCACTACATCGTCTTATAGCAGACCATCCCGGCTTTGCACGGATATTCCACGCGATATGGCAAATATTCATTGATTTACAAAAATATAATAATTATGAATTTTAATTTCGACCTTGTAAACAAATTCAATTTATGACAGAACAAGTACTAGTATTACATTCACTTTGAGAACAACGTCAAAACAGCTGTCAACTATTTTCAGGAGCTAAATAAGGATTTACTTTGATATCTTTTTCACATTTTGGTTACATTACCGAAGCTTTCATAATGACCAAAACGTTTTAGTAAATGTTATATAGCCTAATTATCACTGATGATGTAGGATTTTAATGGTAAAATAATTACTCACCCAATCCATAATAATACTTTAGACACATGTGTGCTCTTTCGGACTACTTAAATGACATCAAATCATACATTAAAATAAAAATAGCTTTATTCCATATTTGAAATATTTTCACGGTTGTTAATTTTAACCATGTTTAATATGCGGCTGTATAGAGTACATTCACAAGCCTCATTGGCTGAATGCGCTAAAAGCCATGCCCCGGTATGAAAATACTTATACCGTAACCATTTAAATGTTTCAATTAAGAATATGAAATATTTACCGACCCGCCATTTTGCGCTGCAAATATCAATTATTTATAGTTTTGTACACACAATCACCAGAATTATTTATTTAACACTCAGAAAAATATCATTTAAACAAAGTCTCATTTCAATTTCGAACCTCTCCTTAGATTAAGCCTTGCAACATAAAACCTCCTTTTAACGATATATATCGTGCAGTTTTTATTAATTACTATTTGTGTTAACTAGGTACACATTATAGTAGATACATAGTTGTTGATTCTATTGTAGGAATTACTTCATGACACAGTTAATTTGAATCTAGGTAAGTGATATCTTGCAATATTAAATGTAGTTAGTGACGTTATCATACCAAATCGATGCGAGTTCATGATAGCCGTGGGTGCTCGTAATTAAGAAACACATTTCACTTTACACAAATCCGTTGTAAATGGATATATACCATTGCCGTTTGGAATAAAATTCTATACTGCAGGTGACAGATGTACATGGCAGTTTGCCACGTAAAGTTTAGACATAAAAATTGCAATTTATTTCATTTAAGCGATAAATTCGTCCCGAAACCTCATTACAAGATTTTTTGGATAAATATGCTTTAATGGTGCTTTAATGGTTTCGTAGTTTTCTTTTCGATATATCCACTGTCGGCTTATCTGTTTTTTTTTTTAACCATGACGCAAATACTGACAATAGATCTATTCGAACATAGACAAGATTCCCGCGCGGATCGCAATCAAACGCGATTTACAAGATTTAGCACACCAGTAACAGTGAAAGCTCGATGAAAACAATGTGAAAGCTGCCGTGAGTAATTAAAAATTGTCTAAAAGCTCGCATAGAGGCAGAACATTTTTGAACTGGTGAAAAACATCCAAGCGAATGTCAGAATCGCACACGAAGGGTTCCATACTGACGCGGAGAATGCTCAATAGCATATATATTTTTACCAGTTCGCCTCTATAGCTCCCTTGTTTATTTTATTGCTATGTTCCATTTTTCAGTCGAAACAAGTGTGATATAATCCGGGCATTATACGATAAGTTTCAAACCTCACCGCCAAACGACGCCACTATTGCGAGAAGTTTACCACTACGTAGAACATTTTAGTAGACTGCTACCTGCCAAATTCCAGCCGAATCGGACTAGCGGTAGCGGGGACTTCAAAGATTTTCCGAAAAATAGCAATTTCAGTTGGTGATTCGATTCGCATTTATAGGAAGGAAATAGTACAGCCAAAGCAAAGAGTACTTTGATAATGTTTATGATGACTCTTCTCCTACAATGGCGATCGTCACCAAGATCTCCCCTCTATTTATATTCCCGGGTATATTTTGTCATGCTAAAGGAGAGTTGTTCATATATAGATCACTACTTTACTTATGTACTTTGTAGGGTCAGCACTTACCGTACCGTCCTTATGTTTCATTGATGTCATGAAAGTAAAAACTGAACGGTGTTTTACTCAATGTACTCATTCGATATGAAAACTAAATACTGTTCCTTAAATAGATTAGAGATTTACGCTCCTTAAATTTAGATGTACGTTGTCTTATAAATTTTTCAATTGACAATGTAACACATTTGGTTTCAATAGAAAGGATAGCCGGGATCCAAAAGATTAAACTTCGAATAGCCGTGAAATTTGAAAATTGGAAGCGGTACAACAGAACGCTATGGCTGGCGAAGGGAAAAATAGAAAAGATGAACGCTGACTGTGACTGGCGCTGAAAATAAATTCGAGAAAAATTCTTGGAAAATATTTTGCATATTAATTTCCCTGTGTGTCACTTCTGGCATTTTCGTATATTTATAAATAATTTACGTTAAATAGTGAAGATAACAAAATATTATTTTATGCGTATACCATGAGGTCCTGGGTTCGTGAGCCGGGCTGGACGAAAAAGGATCCGATCTTTTGACGTGCATTTAATGAGGTGTTTCGCCAGCACTTGACTGGTAAACGTTAGGACTTGTTCCGATTAATGATAATGAATGGTTACATTTGAAAATGTAAGACCCGTCCAGAATTTCTTCGTGCAGCTGGTCGCATGCCAATCCCATCCAAATGAAATCAGGTCCAGTGCTACATTTATTTAAAGGTTATGTCCAATAGTGGACTGAAACTTATAAAGATGGTAATTTTCCATGCCCTGTTGCTGACACATTCGAAGCACCAGGGGACCGATGCCATACGTTTTAATGAATTCATCGGATCACGCAGATCCACTGGCAATGAATTTCTGGGTGCGTTTTTGCTTGTGTGCAGGGGCGGACTTAGCAACTGCTATCACTACTAGTGGCTACTTATGGCTATCGCGTCGTCGGCAGTACGTGCTTCGGCCGACGGTAACGGGAATCGGTTATTACCGTCGGGTCGTATTCCGACGTTTGAACGATTAATTTGTTTTTGTGATTAAGAGCTCGGTCAAAGAACTTTTCAGACAGCTCTTTGAAGTGTCCTTTTATCGATGTTTAGTGAAAGTCGCAATGTAGGTCGATGTTACGAATGTACCACGGGCATCCAGTGGCCATACGCAATAATCTATTCTGTATTTTCTGCAAACGTTCTATTTGGTTCGGGGCTATATGAGCGAATGCTGCACTGCAGTACGACATGATCGGTCGTATGCATGTAGTGTACAAGGTGAGCTTATGCCTGTTCGTCATTTTGCTCTTCTTGTTAATAAGAGGATATAGTTTGAAAAGGACATGCCGTGCCTGAGTGATTCTTGAAGCTCATCGACCTATCGAGCGTAACGCCTAGATACTTTACCGTCTCTGCTCTAGGTATCTCGTTACTGTAGAGCAGGATGGCGGGCATGTTTCCACGTTTAGGGGAGGTCGGGGTTCGGGAGAAGAGTGTGGACTTACTCTTTTCCGCGTTTACCTCTATTATCCACTTTAAGAACCATTCACCGAGTTCGGTGACGGCCTTTTGGAGTAGCTTGGCTCCGAATTTGGGGAGGTACCACGTGTACAGTGCGGTGTCATCCGCGAACATCGTCAGCTAGACGCTGGGGTGTCGTGGTATGTCGCTTGTGTACAGATTGAAGAGGATGGGAGAGAGGAACGATCCTTGCGGAACTCCAGCTCTGAGGAGACGAGGGGTGGACAGGGTGCCCTCTACTCTGTAGCGGAACTGCCAGCTGGCTAGGTAACTGTTTACGATCAGCACCAGCCTGTCGGGTAATCCTAGTTGGTACAGTTTAAAGACGAGGCCTTGATCTGGCATCTTGTCAAACGCCTTTGCTACATGAAAGAAGACAACGCCCGTACCTCGTGGCTGGCCCTATCTTTTGAGTCCCGAGAGTACGTACTCCGTGAGGCGGTGTATTTGTTGTGGACAGCTGTGGCTGTCCCGGAACGCGAACTGCTCGTCCATGAAGAGATTTTTCTCTCGTATCAAGGTTTTCAAGCGTGCGAGAATTATCCTTTCATAGATTTTTCCTAGCGAGCTTATGAGACTTATGGGTCAGTAGCTAGTAGGCTACGTCCGGGGTTTTCCCGGTTTGTGTATGCCAATCACTATGGCTTCCTTACATGTCTGGGAAAGTGCATTGCGCCAGAAAAGCGTTAAAGATGCACACTAAGAGGTTTATAATAACGGGCGGCAGCTGTTTCAGTGCCTCGTCGGTTATTCCGTCGGGCCCGGGGGCCCTCTTCGAGTGAAAGTTATTTATTAGATCCTTAACTTCTTCTGTATCCGTCCGACGTATGATCTCATCATCATCATCCGGCGGCAAAGCCTAGTGATCCCATCTCCTGTTAATGAAGATTGGTATTGCCTTTTTGACTTCTTTTTCGAGTTTTCAGAGGGCTTGTGTGAACACTTCGCCGCCGTTGCGATCATGCAGCGAACCGCATTTTTCGACGGATTAGGTCCCTGACCTCGTCAGAGAGAGCTTGACGGTCCTCTGGGACGGTGGAGGTCTCTCTTGACGATTCTTCTATTTTACTTACCAGTAGGGTGGTGACTATGGATGAGGATGCGACAGCAGCCTGGGGAGAGTCTATCTCGTCTGGGATACTTTAGAGTTCACACGATTGAAAATTAGCTAAGTTATCTATTAGTAATTTGTAGTCGATGATCTTTTTCTTTATTTTTATATTTCTATTGGGTCCATTTTCTCCTATTTCTATTAATATGCGTCTGTGGTCCGAGTTAAGCTCGTGTAACGTTTCAGCCGTCTTGATGGCGAGTGAAACGTTTTTAGACCATGTTATATCTATAGTACTCGGTGAACGTATACAACCATTATTGTTTGGGGTCCCAACCCATTAGGTTGGGATATACGGAGCGTTGATGATGATGTTACGATCATCGACATATCTCTTAAGGACAGTCCCGTGACTGTTGTTGTATTTACTGCCCCAGGTCATGTGGTGGGCGTTGAGGTCCCAAGCTAGGATTATTGGGTGGTCGTTTAACTTTTCGAAAATAGCGTCCAGGTCACTAACCAGAAGCGGCTTTGAACCTGACTGATATGCAGAGACTATGGTGATGGGCTGATGGCCCGTCATGCATAGCTTACATAGGGATACTTCTAGATTTTCTAGAGGGGGCGGGTAGAGTGGGATACAATGGACGGAGGGATAATAGATGGTTGTACCCCCCAAACAGGTTCGGGTCCTATCGTTTTGAACGTTTCCTGCACTAGAAGGATGTCTACTTTATGTTCCGGGAGGAAGTCCCGCAACTCATGGCTGTTCGATCTGATGCCGTTTGCGTTAAACGACACCAGTCTTAATGAGTTGGGTTTCGTCCTTGCCGTTGTAGCCATTGGGAGGCTTTATTTCATTAGGCGCTTGATCGTCTCGACCCGCGCTGTATGGTCAACCATGGCTTCTCCGCCATGGTGCCAAATTTTACCTTATGTGCAAACACTTGCACCTCCTCAGTATCGACTGACTTTATGAATTCCGCTAAGAATTCAAAGTCGGCTGCTATATCCTTAGCCCTGCATCCCTGAGGCTTTAGCGACATCAGTGGGGCGGATGGCTGTGTCCCCGGTCCCATATGAGCCTGGGGCTTCGGGGCCCTCTGTGGCTGAGGGGGAGCGGGAAGAATGGCCTTTTGTGCCGTTTGGGGCCCCGCGACCTTTAAAGGACGAGACCACGCGTTAATGGCGGGTGGAGGGGCCGGGATGAAGTCATCCTGCTTCTGTGCCTGGCGCTTGTGCTGTGGGGCTTTCTGCGCCCTGGGCAGCGGCTTTGAGATGCCCTGGGGCCTGGGTACCCTCCTCTTGTAGAAGTTGGGGGCCTTCGGGCATCCTCTGTAGTTAGCCGTGTGGCCAAAGTACATACGCAGGGGGCTCGGTGGTGGATCTGTCCCTCAGACAATCCGCCGTGCCATGGTCTCCCAGGCACTTGACGCACCTCGGGCGCCCTTGGCAATTTCGAGCTGAGTGCCCATACAGCTGGCACCAGTGGCATTGCCCTGGTGCCCTCCGCTTGCTGGCCGGCTCTATACGGAATCCCGTAAGGCCGTAGATCGCCCTCATATTATGTATCTCCTTGGGGAACTCCTTCGGAATCCCCTTGACGACGAAACGTAGGAGGCGTTCATCCTCCATAGCGTATGTATGGTACGCGATATTTCTATCGCGCAAGAGGGCGGTCAAACGGTGATGACGCCGTGCTTACGTTCTGCAGGCACTCGCTGACACGTAATTGATGCACTGGTCATCAATTACGTTGGTGATATTCATCCACGCGTTGTTGTCGTGGACGACAATGGGTAAGGGCGCTTCTCCCTTCGGGCTGTCTGCTCCTCCGTGGCCATGGCCTCTGGGGCCTCCCTCTGGAGGGATTTGTATTATTAGACGGGCCCGCGGCGGGAGCTCCGTACGGCTTTTCAGCCGCCGCAGATTTTGCCGCCTTTGCAGGCGAGAGGGGGGGCGATTAGACAGAGGTGTTTCCGCTATCTGTGCGGAGCTTCCTCCTCCGAGGCTTCTTAGCCTTCTTCACTAGATTGAAGTCAGCATCGTCACTACCCGAGTCAGAGCTGGGGCTGTCGGTCAACGAAATAATTGATGTTGCAGAGTTAATCTCTGCATCCATTGCCTCGTTGGGGTTAGGCGATGCCGGGCTGTGGTCTTGTTCAAACACCCGGATTACGGATTACATCCGGGTATTTGTTCTTTAAGAAGCTCAACAGCATGTTGAATTGTCTGGTATAGTTGTGTTAGCGCGACCATTTTTAAAACGTCACTGTTCACAAATCATCAGAGGGTCTGAAGTGTAATTCAGTTTAAGCGCATTATACTTTTTATGAATGAGCTATCGCTATTTCGCTTTGAGCATATAAACCAACTGAGACAAAGTGATAACATGATATTATTTTGACAATGCTTATACTTAAGTATACCGTCGTCGGCCGTCGCCATTATTTTCGCGTTCCAAACATGGGTTTTGTTTAAATTTCGGTACAAATTCAAAAACAATGAAAACGAGTTTGGTTACCGATTGGTTTAACCAATTTGGTATGTTGGTGTACTTTATGAAAGAGGAAGCGAAGTTTTAAAGGTGTGTTTATGTGTACGAAGCTGTTTAATATAAGAATATCGCATAGGCGATATCCAATTCAAAATTCAGTTTCACTTAAATTCACTAGTGATTTAAGGGAGTCCCGGGTTTCTTTTTACAAGAAAAGTAATTATACACTGCTCCATGCCGCATATTGTAAAACATTTTTTTAGTTTATGTAAAATAAGAAACTATTAGCTAAAATGCGATTCGCTGTTGTCCCACTGCCCTAATTTACTATAAAATAGAGATTGACATTCGCTTTTATATCAAAATACTACTAACTCACACGTTGCGTTACACTGAACCTTGGCGAAAAACTTAACGTAAACGTAACATGAAACTCACACTCACAGTGTTAGTTGTTGCACTATCCGCTAGAGGCGCTGACAAAAAATCCATACATTTTGGTCGACTAAACGCAAACGCATTAAGGTAAATCGTTGCAAAAACTCACACTCGAAGTTCTGAAGGCCCACGTGTGATACAGGCGAGATGAAACGATATCGGAATACCCCCGTGTGGTACAGAGTAGAGAGACGAGATAGGTACGTATAGCACCTAGTAATAGGTAGTGCCATACTGCATTGTAGCGGAATTGGGCCGGCATGATCGGGGAGGTTAACACGCTGCCACTGTAAACTGATAGCTATGCTGGGCGCGTTTCGTCCGTTTAAAAGAAACAAAAAAATATCTGAATATTTAACCAAGCGCATCAAAGGGCGACACTATCGACTTTCTGCTCAAATATTTGCTTATCAAAGGCACCACGCCGCGTTATGCGACCTTCGTCTTCGTTTGTGACAAACATTTGCTCTTCACCAAGGGCGAGAGGCGTGAACATGTAATATGTATCCTCTTTGGTTTGGTATACATTATTTAATCAAAAATTAACGTGGGTCAGAAAGACGCTTTTTTGCTGTATGTACGTAGATCTTTCGTTATTTAAATTTAATGTTAGCTTATTAGAGACAGCGATAGTTACATAACTCCATTCCTTAGCCTGGAACAGCCGAAAAATATTGATTTCTCAAGTGTATCATATCAGTTTCCTTTTACAGTAAAACTTCTTGTTAATTAACGTACATTGACAACATAAACGTCTTTTAAGATTGTTTTTTTTTATATCGAATTCCCAAAGATGGGTTTCATTTCTTTGAGTTTTTAAAGACGACCGTTAAGCACGTATAATTATAAAAATATTGCCGAATATCGCTACGTTGTAATATAAATTCTGATATTTATGGATGCTCAGCTTTCCTCCGCCCCTCCAATAGGCCAGCGGCTGTTCGCAAATTGAGGGCGAGGTAGGTATCAGGGAGGTCCCTGATCGTACCGGCCCAATACTGCTGCGTCACAGCACGGCACTACCTCGCACCTCCACTATTGCGTTCAATACTTTTCATTTACATCTTATACCGCACTATAAATCATTTTTAAGAAGTAGTCTCCTAATTAAGGAATAATTATATAAACAAGTGAGAAGAGAAGTAGCTAATGAAACACTTCTTATTTATATAATAATATGTAATGTCAAAGCCGCGGAGCTCCAGTTGAGCTGGACTGGCCATTTCTGCCGCAGGGCCGTCGAGTCCAGGGCAAAATATAGCACTTTATGGGACCCACACTCAAAGAAGCGACTCGGCACATCAAAAAGGAAATGGCAAGATGAACTCGATGGATACCTGCTTGGTTGGCACGATCAATCTCAAGTATATAAGGACAATGGAGAAAAATGTTGCAGAGTGAATAGAAACTCACACAAGGCGTCTATGTATCTAGTGACGTCACTAACACTAAAACGACAAACATGTAAACAGCAGTTGTTATGCAATAACCATGTCGTTACGTCAAAGGTTGTTCGTATTGTGACACTTCGGAACTGTAATGTCCACATGTCACATTAGCTTCAAAGCGTCATTGTGCAAATGAGTATTGTTTATATCATACGATATGTCGTGTATATAAAAATATGAAAATCATATCGTTTACAGTGTATAATTACTGATGCCGATCCTAAATGGAATCTGGTGGCAACCCTACGGTCCGGTTACTTTTAAGTCCAGTTTTGCTCCCGCTTAGGGTCAGGTGTAGAAAAATATAGCACCTTGGTGACAACAGTAGATTGTTTGCTAAGGAAGCAAACAACTGTTTTCAAGACGAGAGTGTTTCGAATCTAGAGCAGAGCGAAAGAGGCAAAATTATGTCACTCGGGCTTAAGAATTTGTTTCTCCTGTGGTGAACACACTATTTTTGAAGTTATGTATCTTTTGGCATGCTAGGGAAAGTGATTAGAATTTTTTTACGATGCGCGCGCACACCGTCACGAAAAACCGACATTCTGATGCTAGTTATAGTATTTAAATTTTTCGAAAAATTACCATATTGCGTTATAACAAACCTTTCAATGCTATTAATAGTGTCTACCTTTTTTCTATTGTTAGTGTCGTTTTTTCTATAAACGTAGAATGAGGCGAAAGACAATATTTTTAAAAAGATTTTGATCTTGCTACACCAAAGAAGCATAACTTCTGACGCGTGTACACTCATCCTTGTTTTATCTAAATTATTAAGAATTTAAAAGTATTTTTACTTTAGCTATTTCGATTGACTTCTATATTATCTTGTATTTCGTATCATTATTACAATAGGGAAATTTGAATGCCATTAATAGTAAACTGATTTGAACAAGTTGTTAGCATGACATAGGGAGAAACTTTTACAGACACAACACGTGCATGACATATTTCTGTTGTACATAAAGTAAAGCATCTGCGGTTTCCCTGGTTTTCCCTGAATTTTGACATTTATAATCCAGTTATACCGTTTTTCTTTTCGTTTCTATATAAGAATAAAAATCGTATCGTAACCTTAGCAAGATCGTGTCGTACTCTATAAGTGACAAATAAATGAAGCATGATACTTCTAATGTTGTATCCATAATTATGTGTAATTGCACAGGGTCATATACCAAATACGGTGACCTTAAAATATGGATGAGCAGAGGTCAGCATGGACATAGGACTTGCTTAATACAGTTGGCTTATGTACACGTAAAGGTCATTTGGTCGAACGATCTAGAAATGGATTTCTTTTTGTAATTGCACTTGTTTTTATGGGCCTCATTCTGTTATGTGTAGAAAAGTAATAAGTAGAATTACGTGTCTGGCTACGTTGCGTGTAAGATTCCATAGATTTTATAACAGCCAAGTGCAAGTGGGATTCGCTGAGAGAGAGTTCCGTATCATGCCCCAACTGAAAGCCGAAACACTTAATTTGACTTTACGTACAAATCACCTTCACAATATAATAATAATAATAATAATAATAATAATAATATCATCTGTGGACTTTTCACACCATGTTAGCCTAGCCCCGTGCTAATTACCGTGTGGACTTGTGTCACAAGTATTAAACAACGAACATTATATTTAGTATAGTTTTATAAATTTATGAGATTCATATGCCCCCCCCCCCCCCATAGCTGCACACAAACCGCACGAAACGCAACACCGTAAGTGTCACTTTACGGCGGTAACACGTGAGCGAGGGATACCTTCCCGGTCGTGCCGGCCCAATTCCGTTGCATAGGAGGATGTAGTGTCACGCACCATGCATGGCACTACCTCCTCCTATGCAGCACGGCACTACCTCCTACTGAAGATGTTATTAAATTAATAAATGCTTTTAGATACACTTCGTTAACATTGATAAACACAAATATTTGTTACGATGATCAAGATATTTGGAATAGTAACAAGTATCAAAAGTGCACGGTACACTGTACATTCGTTGGTCTTGTACCATTTGCGGCTCGGCCTCGCTGGGTATGGGCATCGCCATCTGTATTCAGCCACGTCAAGGCCTGTGTACGTGTCATTGTTTAGATCATAATTATTTTATACAGATCCTTTGTTTGTCCGGTATAGAAAAAATAGAAATATTGTGCATGTATTATTTTTAATATGAAATAATAACATAGAATTATCTTCTTGATTTTGTCTACTTTATGTTTTATTTGTGACCAATGGCTACTTCATCGGATGAAATTAAAAAAAAGGCTAGTCCTTTTTTGTTTACTTCACTAGTAAAATTTCACTAACTCAAGGAATAATACTCAATCAGCTTCACCATTAGAACAATTAACATAATTTTATCATAATCTTACTTTTTATATCGAACATTTTTTCTCGATTCGCAATTTTTTTTATAGAATAGCCGGGCAACGAGCAATCGGAGTCTTTTTACGACTACCGACGCCCATGAACATCCACATAATTACTACGCCGATGTGTTGTCCTCCTTTTCTCCCCCCAATGTGCCACCGGCTACTCACAAACCGCACGAAACGCGACACTGAAGATATCATTTTACTGCGGTATTATGTGAGCGACAGGTACCTCCCCGGTCGTGCCTTGCATAGGAGGATTTAGAGTCTATGCGCATGGCACTATCTCGTCCTATGCAGCATGGCACTACCTCTTCCTTACTACTGATGAAATAATAATTTTATTTACTATCAATATAATAAATTATAATTAAATAACAATAAATTATTAAATTTACTCCATGAGAAGTTTTAAGATTTACGAGTATCAAAACAATACTGGTCCAGAGTTTAATGACCTTTTATCAGACTAGTTTTGATCTGTCAAGAACCTCATAATACATCCGCTCCGCTTTTATCTATTTATGTAAAACATGGCAATAAAGCGACATATTTTGTTCACGTTAAAACGAAGGGGCAAATAAACCTCAGTGTTATTATTGTAGAACACGGACGTCTAAGGAGCCGTCGGAGCCTTTTGATGACTACCGAGGCCCATAAACATCCGCATAATTACTAGTGTGTCGATTCGTTGCCCTCCTTTACTCCTTCGCCCTTATAGGCCACAGGCTGCACACAAAACATACGAAACGCGACGCTGAAGTAGTAAGGATAGGGCAGTATCATGTGAGCGAGAGGTACCTCCACGGTCATGCCATCCCAATTCGGCTGTAATGCGTGGCACTACCTTTCACTAAAATCTTCAAAAACAAAATAATGTAATCTTTATAATTACCATCATTCTATACATCAAGTGCTTGCAGTTCCATCGGCATAAACCGCATCCTGATTGTATCTAGCATATAGCCTTTCTAGATAAATAGTGAAAATATATTTTAAATTAGACCAGCAGTTCCTGATATTATCGCGTTCAAGCAAACAAACTCTTCAGCTCTATGATATTAGTAAACATTTATCGACATTGTCGTCACCGTTTTTTACATTAACTATTATCTTCGAGGTTATGTTCATTTTCAGCACTATGGCTGACGTCATAGATGTATGAGCATACACGAAGTTGATTTAGAATGATCATTAAAGTGGTGCGGCTTTCTGAACCTTGCACAGATTTCACTCGGAAGTTCAGGGGCAAAGGGCACTTGAAACGAACAAAACAAGCGTACGCCTAACCATGCTAGAGTTACAGGCTGTTCATTTTTTATAATGTATTTTTTATAAACCTATTAACTATTTTGATAACAATAATAAATATATTAGATAATTCCTTGTTTGAATAATTCAAAGTATTTTTCAAACAAGAAAATTGGACTAAATTTGTTTGACGTAAAAATAAAAGAGAAATGTCCCATACGTAAGTTGTTGGAAGATACAAAACCTTAGGAACAGAAACGACCATCTCTTTTAGACATGACTTTTATATCTAGATTGCAAATGTTTTGAACTGTATGGGAAACTTGAAAACTGATTCTGTTGCTGCATAGGAGGAGGTAGTGTCTCGCACGGTGCATGACACTACATCCTCCTATGCAACGGAATTGGGCCGACACTACCGGGGAGTTACCTCTCTCTCACGTAATACCGCCGTACAGTGACATCTTCAGTGCGTTTCATGGGGTTTGTGAGTAGCCGGTGGCCCATTGGGGGCGAAAGATGGCGACGCATCAGCATAGTAATCATGTGGATGTTCATGGGCTTCGGTAGTCGTAAAAAGGTTCGGATTTTCTCGTTTGCCCCTATTCCATTTCTGTTTTTTAAAGTATAGGGGCCATACGAGCAATCGGAGCCCTTTTACGACTACCGACGGACATGAACATCACCATAATTACTATGCCGATGCGTTGCCCTCCTTTTCACCTCCCCACCTGTGGGCCACCGGCTACTCACAAACCGCACGAAAAACGACTCCGTGGATGTCACTTTACGACGGTATCAAGTGAGCGAGAGGTTCCCCCCCGGTCTTTCCGGCTCGATTCCGTTGCAAAGCAGCATGGCACTATCTCTTACTACCGGCTACTATCTGGGACAGAACATTCATACATACTGACAGGTTCAACAAAGTTATTGGGCAACGTTAAAACGCCGTATTGCGACGGAACTGTTTTTATACAAGCGGGCGGTCTTGAAGTGACAGCTATACTGTTCATGTGAGTGGCAACGCATCTGCATCATCGTGCGGATATTAATAAGCGTTCATAGATCAGAACGAATCTAACTTCCCCTGTCTCCCTGTACTATAAGAATATATCCTGGCTTAAGCTTACGCAATGCAAACTCCTTTCATCTTAACATATACACAAATCCAATTTAAAGACCGAAAGTTTTCCTACTAATATCGTGAAATCATAATAAATTAAATATAAATCAAGTAAAAGAGCATATTTTAGGAAGAAGTAGGGCCATCCTCCTATACAACGGAATTGGCCCGGCACGACCGGGACGGTACCCTTCGCTCATTCGCTACCTGCGTGAATTGACAGCTTCACTGTCGAGTTTCGTGTGGTTTGTGAGTAGCTGGTGGTCCATTGAAGGGGATGATAGGAGAGCAACACATATGCGTAACAATCATGCGAAGGGCGTCGGTAGTCTATTGCTCCTTTGTCCCCTTATGGTATAAAAAAGAAAGGTTTGTTGAAACATCATGTATACGGCGGGGCACACAAAGAAGCTTACTAACTTTTTAATAAGCCGTCACTTTGATAAATTATTTGTAGAGACAGGGAACGTATTTATTAAAGCTACCGGGAGCTCATTAAAATATGCCTTTTAAAACTTTGACATATGTTTCCTTGAGGTTGCAGGGACGTTCTTTGAGTAACGAAACTTTCCATTGGTATTTCTTTCCTATGGCAACGGCATCAGTAGTCATTAATATGTTAGTGCTACTGACTATTGATTTCGTCCACAAAAGTAGAAATGCGATGTCTTCATTCGCTTAACCCATAGAACGACGTGGAACTTCAGGGATCTCATCGCAACGGCACAACTAACCCTCCAGGTTATGTGAGCAACTTTATACGTTTGTTTGTTCCACGTTTCAATTTTCACCCCGTTTATCATATTTCTCATCATGCAAATGCATATTCCCTTAGTCTCCCAGTTGCACAATTGAATAATTGAAATTAGCTTAATATCACAATTAATGTCGGGACAAGAGGTACTCCGCGCTGTCAATGACATGATCATATTTGTTAAATTAGCTATTATGAACATTATAATATCGAGAGGCATCTCTTTCATCTGCGGGAGACCTAGTCTCATCGCTCGATGACCACTAATAGCAATCGCTTCCATATGATAAGTTCAGGTCCGAAAATAATATATACATAAGATTGAAACCACTTACTTATAGATTCTAAAGAAGGCTCTTTAAATACTAAAAAGAAATAATCCCTAGACGGCACGCAATACCAATCATACTCGCAATACGCCCATGTTATAAATCTTGAAAAGTCACTCAACCGCCATTTTTTAAATATATTTGACGCGCTAAGCCACAATCACGGAAAATGTATAAAATATTTAACGTAATTGCTAGTCTTACCGTATTTCTAATTTCCTTTTGCACGACCATTCAAATTAAGATCGGGGGGTAAAAAGTGCATTTAGAGCTCTATAAAATACCTTTGATATATTCGCCAAAGGAGAAACGACTGTATATTGCGGTGAAAAGGTTGTATTTCGTTTGAATTGTTACTTTTATTTTTTAAATGTACTTTTATTTTCGCGGTCCTAACGGCCTGGATTCCTTTTTGTGTTTGGTGTGAACTAAATTGATCCTTGAACCGGTGTCTGTATTTAAAGACCTAAGAGCAGTATTTCGCTCGCTATAACTACAGTTTTTGTACCCGCTACAAGGTGAGATCACGTGTGACTATTATCGCTCATAGTCTATCCGTTCACCTATTTCAATGTCCAGATTGATTTCCACCATACGGTATTGGGAGAGGTAAATTAGGGTTGTATAGGATCCCATCATGTTTCAGGCCTTGTCGTGGCGGTGGGTCTCAGTAGCCTGGGGTGAACCCTAGGGCGAAACTAATTGAACCGAGGAGACGGGTGCTATCTGTGCCCCTGTTATAAGAACAGGGGACTAAAGAGCAGGAGTAGGAGCCGCTCTTTGTACCCCTCTTTTAAGGAGAGGGCACAAAAGGGCAAAAGTAGGAGGCCCTTTTGCGCACGGGGCAAGAGGCGAGGATGGGAACCTTTGCATTATCCCAAAGATAGTGGGGTTGCCCTGTGGTGCGGTACGGGGCTGAAAAGCCGCCGAGGTGCCCTGATGATTTGTAGTTCCGGGGCACCTCACCAAAGGCGTCACTGATGGCACGCGCGGTGGTTTTTGTGGGTATTCGGCACTATTATATGCCGCGAGCCCCACACACTACTGGACTCCACCCCAGGGCCAATGGAGGCGCGTAAATCGTTTACCCGCGTCAACAAGAAAAAAAAAAGGATTTATTCTTATAAATCCTCCATCAGCACCACCCTGCGGTTCCATCCGCTTAATTCCGGACCGAAAAGGTCGTAGCGTCATGCATATAGCCTTCTTCGTTCAATGGACTATTGAACACAGAAAAAATATTAAATATTATTATTTCGGGCCAGTAGTTCCTGTGATTAGCGAGTTCAAACAAATAAGCTCTTCATCTTAATGGTATCAGTATAGACGCGTAGTATTTCCCCGGTCTACTGGCCCCTTTTTATGTTTAAACGAAGTAAAAATATAGAATACACCTTTAAAAAAATGGCTACCATATCAATGGCTGGCTGGCTGGCTCAGTTGGTAACGTGCCAGTTAGTGCGCGTGTTGCATCAGAGGTCGCGAGTTCGAATCCCGCCTAGGTCGTAGATGTTTATTAATGTAATATATATATTTTCTATAATAAAAGTCTTATATATATATAAAATTTCTAAAATTTACAGAAAAATATTAAATATATTTCCGTTGTCTTAGTACCTGTAACACAAGTCCTCACGGTACTTAGCACAGGGCTAGGCTAACGTGGTGTGATAAGTCCGCAGATATTATAATTATTATAGATATTATAATTATTACATCGGTTCCATCGCAGAATATCGAATTCGAAAATTTACACACTTACACTCACATTATACGTAACATTATTGTTAAGTATATACTTAATTTTGTAAAATGAGCTTAAATAGTCAAACATATAGACGACTAAATATATATATATATATATATATATATATATATATAGACTAAAAATTTTTTTATAAAGAGTAGGGGACAAACCAGCATATGGAGCCTTTATATGGTCAGTCACAAACCGCACGAAACGCCACACAGAAGCTGTCACTTTACGGCGGTATTATGTGGGCGTGAGGTATTTCCCCAGTCTTGCCGGCCCAATTCCGTTGAATAGGAGGACGTAGTATCATGAACCATGTACTACCTCCTCCTATGCAGCATGGCACGACCTCTTCATAAACAAAAATATAAAACCAAATAAAATTTAACTTTCGTTAAATATTTTTCGCTCTCTGTCTCTCTCTCTGCCTAAACGGCTCCATAACTAGTTTGTTTGTAAAATTATCGTATACCAGTTGCGGGTATGGATTACATATGTCTCAACGAAATAAGAAATCACGTCTAACCACTACTGCTATAGGAGGTGTAAAAAATATAACCTGTCACAATGAACCAAGTCCGAACGTGTTTCATGCGTCATTGAAACAACATTATGATGAAATGTTTATATGCGGAAATATTCACAGTTAATGCGCTGATTGATGGAATAACAATGTTGTATGTGTTGGTTTGTGTAACAAATCTCTACTAATGACCTCATAATACATGTCTCGGGTAACAATTGTAACATTTGGTGTTAACATCGTTATGAGTTTTAAATTTTATCAACCACCGGAGTTCCACAATGTTAACGGACTGAACCAGGTCCAGCGAAACTATTTTTTATAATGTAAGCGAGAGGACGTCCGCATTATTGTTATGCACTCTCGGCTCTCCTTCTCACCATTTCCATTACTTAATTTGTTACTGGCAACTCACGAAAAACAAACTACGAAATTAGATAGCGTACCCATCACAATACGGCGGCAGGATGTGAGCGAAGCCTCCTCAGTGGCAGCAAAGCTACCTATTAAAATAATGAGACAAAATATAGTCAAGTAATCTCTCGCACACAGAAGAGACAGATCGATTGTTACTGTGATATGGTAAAATGTACAGGAACAAAAAAGGCTTAAAGGTTGATGTACTCGTATTCTACCTATGGACAACAATATGCAATTATCCATATCAGCCATTATGTCCATGTCGCTAAGCAAAGATAGGATTGATATCACAAATTAATCAAATTATCAGCGTAAGGAAAAGAAAAATAAAAAGGGTGGAAATAGCATTGAGTAATTACATCGTTCACTTTGAATTGCTGTCATTAGGCAAACAATTTTAAAAATATTATAAGCACATTATCTAACCCGCATATGAGTAATGAGGTTATAACGCGTACTTAACACAACTTATAAGAATACACAATGCTAGCAAGTCTCGTATGAATGAATGATTACTAATTGAGCACACAAATACAAGTACATATAGTTTTATAATATAATTATACAAAAACATAATTAATGTACACAAAAGACGTCTTTATTGCTTAGGTAGAAATATCTTCTTGCAATAACAGATTTTACGATATTTCGTCTCTAACAAATTGCGATTCAACAACGCATGTAAGTTGTCGATCACAGGCATTACACTGATGCGTTCACAAGGAAGTTTTGATCGATCGTTATTTCGACCGCGTTATAAATATTTTTATGTGCCGGAATAGGTACAATAGGTCATGTTGCTTGTATCACGCTACAATTATCATCAACCCGGCTCCAGGCTGTCCCCCGTCCGTAATATCTTAGAGTCGCGTCTTTCGTTGTATCCGACCCAACTTGGCTTGTGTATTCTACGTGTGCATTTTACTGACAACTTTATCGGATATCGAACTAACAAATCATTTAAGGGTTGAACTAGATAGACTTTAAGTGAAGTGTTATAATGAAAAATAACACCAGAATTTAAATTAACCAGCATGACATCCAAACCACTAAATAGGGATAAGTGAAACATAGTAGAAATATATTCTTATTGGATAACCCTAATCTATCTAGATTAAAACGCGAGAAATAACTTTTTAAGGTTCAGTTGGCAAATGGAAAAAAACGGAACCCTTATAGCCATTTCCGATAGTAAAAAAGTGTGTCTAGATACAATAAATATTTCTCAAAAATAATAATAATGGGGTAATTAAACAGTAGCAGAGAAAATTTGAGGAAAAAAATCTGACTGTTTGTATGTTTGCATGTTTGTTTATTGGTACACGCTTACATCCTGAACTAGTGGATGGATTTAAATGGAAATTTCTGTTGTTGTATAGCAGAAATATAGATCTGTGAAATAGAGGATGTATTTTTTTTTAACTGGAATATTTGATCTAGAACCGAGTCCCTAAAACATTTTTTGTACAATGTTGTGCGGTAATGGCACCCGACGAGGTCATAGGAGATCAATTGTGAAACAGATGGAGTCTGTTTATTTTGATAACATTTAGAAATGCGCAGTGACTTCGTCAACCGGTCTGTTAAGTTGCGTAGATTTAGAAATATTTACAAAAATAAATTGGCAACACTATATTAACGGCCCTAGTTCGTTGACTCTGCCTAAAACCTGATTCGAATAATTTCGATAAAAATAACAAATCCCACAGAACGATAATTCGCAGGTTTGACTATTCAATGTTGGTATGATAATTACAGCCAATTATTTTTTAAACTTATCACATTGCATAAAATAAATATATCATTATTATGAATATATATTTTATTTCATTATTTTCGCCCTTGTGGTGTAACGGTGCGGGTGTCGCCTGTTAAGACTGAATAGGCATGCTACCTATGACATCAAGGGCTAAGTACCTTGGCTAATCGTGGGTGTTCTAGTATATCTACTGGAGTTACTAGTTGTGGATGTACTGGCACACCTCTACCTACCTCTACGGGGAGGTACGTGAAGGTACTTTTTTTATTTATTTATTTATTATTACAACTTTTATATTATGCTTTATAATTTGAATGGGTTTATTTATATGTAATGTAGCGATAGAATAATATAATATAAAATAGAGCGATTCTCAAGGAAGGCTTTAAAGAAAAAAAAAATGTTAAGATAACAATCCAAATCCCTGTATTCACGGAAAGCTACTTCATATAGTAATATTATAAAGAGGAAACAGTGTTTGTTTGTTTGCATCGAATAGACTCCAAAACTACAGAAACATTTTTTTTATTTTTGTAAGTCAATGATTTTTTTATAAAAAATATCACATTTTGCGAAGTATCTACGTGCGAAGCCGTAACGGACTGCTAGTAAAGCAATGCAACTCACATGACTGCACCTGGTACTTGTTTTGAGGGCGAGGATGCCGTCATCTCAAAACGCTTCTAGTTCAATATCAACCAGTTTATAATTAACTACATTATATTAAAATTTTATTATGATATTACACATCATATCATGACATACTTACAATGCTACATTGCAGCCAAATTGGGACGGCACAAGCGGGGCGATACCTCTCGCTCATGTGACATCGCCGTACAGTTACAGCTATACTTCCCTTTGCGTGCTGTTTGTAAGTAAGTAGACGGTGGTCGATTAAAAGGGAGAAGAGATGGTTAAAAGGGTCTTTGCGGGCGTCGTTTACCGTATGATATCGAAACAAAACTCGCGCGTGCAAGGGGGCCAAAGACCCCGGGCGCGTTAGCTGTTCAGACGCGTAGCGGTCGCCCGGTCTATTTAACCGTGTAGTAATAATTTCAATAACAACAAAATTTTAGGTGCCTATTTTTTACATATTGATGTCTTAAGCTTACGCAAATGTTACTCATTACATTAAAACTACTTTTACCGATTTTTTCATTCAATTATTTGACTAGCCCGACGTTTCACCAACACATGGGTGGACTGTCACCCGTGAAAAATTTACGTATCTAGAATCAGAATCGAGTACTGACTACGCTTTAAGATTTTGTGTAGGGTCTTAAAATACACCTTGCATTGTTGGTGTCGACGCGAGCCGTAAGCTGCTGGTAATTCGGTCTATCGCTCAAAGCGTGTCAGGTATTCTCAGATATGCAGATTTCTGTGGGCTTCAGTGATCACTTTACATCATATAATTTAAGTGCTCGTTTGCCGTTTCTGCCATAAAATGTTGAAATGTACACATAATTTATTCATATAGTACGAGCGCGGGATGGCACGTCGGAAAAACAATTTACCCTCATCCGAGGAGGTTTTGATGGTTTTTATAAATATTTATGAATCACATGCCAACCCTGTTACGCGTAGGTTTAAACAGTAAATGTTTCAGTCAATTTGTATAAATGTAGTAATAAAAATGTTGTATTTTAGCGAGGTAGCGCAGAAAGAGGCCTGCGTAGTAACTGCCTCCTACACAAAACTATTACTTATTAACTTGATAAGATTAAAATTAAAATATCCCATTCTCAATAGTGAGGACGAACCGATCGACGAATGGTATCAAGTGTGATACCAGCGTAAAGTGACAGCGTCGCTGTCGAGTTCCGTGCGGGGCGTTGATGATAGGAGGACAACACATTTGTGTAACAAACATGCGAATTTCCATGGGCGTCGGTAGTCAACAAAAAGCTCCGATGGATCGTTTATTCCCTTATGCTATTTAATTTTGTACTCAGTGAAATCAAATTATCTAATACTAAAATCATCTTGCGGTTTCGCCTGCGTAACCCCTGTCCTACTTGTCGTGGCACCAAAGTACGAGGCTGCAGCCCATGGGCATCCTCAATAAATGGACTATTGAATTATGTATTAAATAAACAATCAAATACATTCTTCTGGCTTATATTAATAATATAGAAGGAACATATTTAGTCATAAAATAATGTTTTAAAGATATTCTGTACCCACTTCATGCCTGTGTGGATAATTACGTACGGCAATTCTCTTGCATTTCTTAAGTCCTTTTTGACGTCATGAACAAATGGAAGCAGACCCAGGCTACTACCGATGTCGAAATCAAAAATTTTAGTCAAGTGGCACTCGTTTCTCTCTGCTTACTCCATGGTGTAAAGATGTGTTGTTATTGTATTCGCAAATCTCTGGTTCGCGAAAAGCATAGGTAAGTGATAACGTTGGTGCACCTATTTTTTTAACATGAGGGACAAATCAGCAATCGGAGCCATCTAATTCATAGAGAATATAAAAAGCCCCCCTTCCACCTATGACCGCCGAAAATTCATAAACGGCGTGAAACAAGACAACAATTTTGTAGTTGTATCATGTGAGCGAGAGTTACCTGTTCAATCATTCTGGCCCAATTCGGCTGCCTATATGCATATTTAACTATTTAATATAGCGTTTAAGGCAATGCATCTTCCTAGATGTAATGTAAGCGTAAATGTTATTGATGATTGAGTGTTTTTTCAACTTGATATAATTGTATGATGTGTTCGTTGTGTTAATTAAAGTGCAAAAAATAGGCAGGAAGCTATTGTCTGTTTCAAAACGTTTATTACAACAAAGCCTCTATAAGGTTATGTTAGAACATTCTAATAATTATAAAAGTAACGTTGAATATAAGTATTATTTAAACAGATCTAGATAAGCGACGCAAGGTTAGGGGAAAATCGCGATGGGTTAAATCTCTCCAATGGGCCACCGGCTACTCACAAACCACAAGAAACGCTATATCTGAAGCGGTTTCATGTCAATATCTTTAACTTTAATAATCACGTCTATTAAAATTTTTTTACTTTATTATTAAAATATCAGTAATGTTGTTTATTTGTTGTACTACCTCAAGTATAAACACGAAAGTATGTATATATGTATATTTGATACATACACAAAATTAACTAAAAGAATTTATTTTGTTACATAACATACAAGCCGACTAGCGAGTCATTTTAATCACTGCAGTAGAGTATTCAATACTCAATTCAAATCAAATCCAAATTATTTAATAAAATTAGTACCTTAACCAACATATGAAAGAAAACACTTAATAATGTAATAGAATCAGTGACGTTTGGGCCATTGATAAAAGGGCAGACGTGTGACTGTGGCGTGCCTGCATCGCAAGCCAATTATAAGAACTTAAAATGCGATTTTAGTCCCTCTTCGTTTTCTAGAAAATTACATATTTTATAATAATATTTTTTTCACCCTACCACCACCTACAATATTTTACGTACATGTTAATGAAAATGTTTCACCAGTCACCTTGTATATTACAATCTGAAAAAAACATAAATAATACTTTATATCCCGAACGAACGAAAAGTGAACGATTCTCTTGGGATACAAAACGCACAGCTAGTCATTAATAATAATAAGACCAAGTTGAAAGCATCAGCAAATCAATAATGATATTGCAATAACTTGCCATAATCCACATCGTTCGCTCTTCTATTCAAATAAAAAGAAGTTGCTACATAACCATTATGACATGCCATAAAATCCAGACGAATAACAAAAAAAGGAAATATGGCAGGTAATAGAAAAAATATAACAGCTTACATTATGCAAATCCACTTTAGCAATTTTAAATGTTTTTTTTTTTTTATTATTCGTTTTCATTAAACTTTCTTAGCACACACTTAGTAGGGTTGTCAGGAGGGATTCGGAGCAAATACCCTTGAAAGTATATAACATGTTTATTTTTATGTAAAAAATACCATCATGTTTGTCTTGCAACCGAATTATACTGGGACTACTAAGGAGGTTTCTCTTATTTACAA
The DNA here is from genome assembly GCA_017140195.1 of Eumaeus atala. Lineage (NCBI taxonomy): Eukaryota > Metazoa > Arthropoda > Insecta > Lepidoptera > Lycaenidae > Eumaeus > Eumaeus atala. The sequence goes on from JAFELO010000864.1 coordinate 423,109, forward strand.
AATATCGATAATATATATAGCTAGGCTGCTAGTGTTTCGTCGGTACGGTTGGCTCGGATAGCCCGTACCACGAGGTTTCGTGCACTTATTTTGAGAAAATGTATGGATATGCATGGAAATATGTATGGGTATGATGATTTATCAAAAACTTATGATGTAACCATTATTTGTATACGGTACACATTATTTAACACTTCACTCTAATCAGAATTTAAAATCAAAGGATTTTATTACTGCCACTAAAATCAATTTACGTGATGACTGGAATCATCACATAACGTTTTAGTTTATTTGTAATGCTAGACGTTGATTGGCTTAATTTGCAAAAAAGGTGTTAGGGAAACTTGAAAAGTAGGCTGTATAGATAAATAGTTTAAAAATCGTTTTTGTTACGGATTTAGAATTTTTTTACAAATTGGTTACTACAGTAGCCACGTTTTTTATAATACGAACACGAATTTTTTTTCTCTGCATTCGTTACGAATTCATCACGCAGCCATTATCCCAGATTCCCTGTGCGAATATTCTTTATTCAAACGTCTTCCACAGATAAGAAATACTCACGATATGTTCTACGGCCGTTGTTACAGGTCTGTAAAAAAAAGAAAATAAATATTAATATTTTTCAAAAATAGAGTGGTCTTAAGCAAGGTAACGTACGGGTCAGTGACAGGACGAACACCGCTCCAGTTATGGGTATTTCCATTTGCACAATATTAATGTTTATAATAAAAAAATATATAACATTCATTGACATATTTACAACGACACGAATCATATAGCATACGGAGCAAACGAGGAATCGCAGCCTTTTGATGAGTATCGACGTCCATGGACATTCGCATGACTGTTACGTGGATGCGTTGCCCTCCTATCGTCCCCCTCCCCTAATGGGCCACCGACTACTCACAAACCGCACGAAACCTGACAGCGACGCTGTCACTTTGCGCTAGTATCAAGTGAGCGAGAGGTACTTGCCCGGTCGTGCCAGGCCAATTCTGTTGCATATGAGAATGTAGCGTCTTGCACCATGCACGGCTCTACCTCATTCTATGCAGCATGGCATTACGTCTTCCTAAAAATGTATTCTTCAAACTGATAAAAAGTACAGAACTGTATTCAAAGTGGAAAATTGAAAAAACATCAAGCCCGACAGTGTACGTAACTGGTGACGGTCCCGGGAGCTAGGCCGCGTGACAGCTGTCAATCACTACTCGTTCTCCCACCGCCCGCACTTCGCCAACTATGTATACGTATTTTTTAATAGATAAGAGCTAGTACCGCTTACGGAAACGAGCCCGGGTTCGAATCCGTAAGTCGAGAGATTAGATTGATAGAAATAAAATAACGCGACTTTAGAGCGCTCTAATAATAAATACATTAAGAATACGGCTTTTGCCGATTTGTAGCGCAAATCGACCCCCTCCGTCAGAGGGGGGTTATATTACCATAGACACATAAACGTCTAAGACCTTGAAAAGATCGAACCCGTAACCGCCGGTCTAACCTGCATACATAAACAAACACAAACAAACAATTATTATACACAACCTTGGCCGCTATGATTCACTTACTTCTCATTAGCGAAGCTGTACACAAGCTTTACACACATTAAACACGAGACATTTAAGACACACTCTTAGATAGATACAGATAAAGATCACTTTACGACTGCGGGAGTTGTTATTGATTTGATAGAAAAAATATCCCCCGCGCACATCAAACCAGAACACCTTGTTGACAAGATGACAAAAAATGCTTACTAATACAGACTTTCTTGCCCTTGACAGTCCCAAAAAGTCTGATTACTATAAGTATGCACATACATAAACAGTCAGAAATAAATACCTGTCTATTGATTGTCAATAATATAAAATGTGTGAGTGTCTGTACTTATGTACACACATTAGAACTTCTATTTCTTGGGCATAAAAAGAGAAAAACTAAAAGGCCGACTATAGCTAACTTCAGAGTGTCGATTTTTCGTAATGTTGTGCGCGCGAGTCGTATAATTTACTTCCACATTTTTTCCCTAACGCTCCAAAAAAATCTTATAACTTCAAAACCCGCACACAAATTCCTTTCCTCTAAAGAATGAAGATTTTTGGCTATATACCATGAAGCTACGACTAAAGGAAGCGGAGACACGCGTGTGAAACTGCTGGTGCATCACAAAAGGTTTATGGTACTACTAAATCTCTCTTCTTTCCATACGATTCAGCACATTATTGGAGTAAAGTGTGACGCTGGAGATATGAGTCCCATGATCACTACACCGCAATTCCTGAACCCGATTCCAGGCTTCAGCAGCGCAATCCTTTAGCTACTGTTGAGAATTTTAGGAAGACGTAGTACCATGCGTAGTGCATGACGCGTAATGCAACGGAATTGGGCCGGTACAATCGGGGAGGTACCTCTCGATCAATTAGTACCGATGTAGTGATATCTTCAGTGTCAAGTGTTTTGCGGATTGTGTGTAGCCGGTGGCCCATTGGGGGGCGAAGTATGAAAACGCATCGGCATAGTAATTATGTGGATGATCATGGGCGTCGATTGTCATAGAAAGGCTCCGATTCCTCGTTTGCCTCCCCTTTTCTATTTGAAAAAACTTTCACTTGTCATATAGATGTCTTAAGTTTACACAAATGTTACTCGTTAAAGTAAAACTGCTTTTACAAATTTTATCGCGCTTTATTTCATTGCCAGACATTTCAGACATTTCAGAAATTTTGGGGTAGTCATGGCGACGAGCGGACTAAGATGTCAGATGTCCAGAGGTCACAGCTTTTTACGAGTATCCGAATAATAAGTTAATAGTAGCAGGAGATCGGCTGCCTCGGCGTTCATTGAAAGAGGCATGTGCCCAGCAGTGGGCCGACAGGGGCAGATAAATGCTGATGATGAATAAGTAATACAAGTACCAATTCATTTCTATGTTTTCTTCGTTACTTCAAGTACGTATAAGTACAAGGATCATTTAATAGTAGGTGGCTGTGACATCGTTATAATTCCTCTGTTTTTCGAGCAGCATCGCTAGTATACAATTTGTAACATGGAATTCTTCTTCGAGAATAAGTAATCTGTTTGTTGATTGATATGATAGTCATCAAAACACAGTTGTGCCGAATTTGTTTCGCAACCTACAAGCTATTGAACGAGCAGTTTCGTCGTGAAATATTAACAAACATACACACAACTCAGAAACTTATAATGTTAAACAAAAAAAACTCAGAGATAGTGTCATGAATTGGGCTGGCATGAGTGTTTTGTGCTGCTGGTGAGTATACAATGGTCCTTTGAAGATGATGAGATTAACACCTAACAACAAGTATGCTGATGAATGTGGGCGTCGGTGGTTATCAAAATGCTTCAACTGCTCGTTTGCCCCATCATATTGTGAAAAGTGGGACTAGTAAGATTAGATGTGTAGATGACATATTCACCAACTCTCAACCTCAGGGCTTTCAAACGTCTTTACCACAACTATTAGTGGAAAAATACAATTTTAACTCAGTCACAACAACATTTTAAACGATAACAATTAAATACCAATCAGTCAATCACTTTTTAATAGGACTTATTGTTTCCGTGGTGCATAGCAGTTGGGCCTCACCTGCCTGCCCTTCTTTTCTTGGCATGTAGAAGTCATTGCAATCTTGTACTGTCTCCCACTTTGATTGGGGAGGGAAACTAGAATTATTTCCTACTCCTATTTTGTTCTGATTATAGTCGTTGCGGGTCGCAGGACAGTTTCAGCTATACCCTCGGGCTCCCTGCGATCATATCAAAGGGTCATCAGTGGTCGCCGCTGTCGATCCTGGGGATACAGGAGTTGTAGCGGTGGGAACGAGTGGCGCGCCAAGCCCAATTAGAAAAATATTTTATCTCTCCAACTCTGCAAGATTACCGTCATCGATTAGAAGTTAATAACCTGGATTAATTTCCGAAGTCAAATGACAGCAGGTCAAAATCTCTCTGAAATGAAAAGATTATTTTGAAAATCGTTTCATTTGAATCTGTCAAATTGGTGAAATTTGATAACTGTGTAGCTAAAGCTTTAAACAATTACTAACTGTCTTAATAAGAGGCGATACCTTGCTGCATTGTCAGATTGGGCTGACGTGACTGGGGAGGTACCTCTTGCTTACGAAATCGTCTTAAAGATGATGTATATGCAGTTTCGTGCTGCTTGTTAGTTGCCGGTAGCATATAGCACCCTATATATATATATATATATATATATATATATATAGAAATATAAATAAAATGTGTTGTGTAGTCGGAGGGCAATGAAAATGTGGATGTGAATGGGCATAGGCAGTCACCTAATGGCTCCGATTGCTCGCATGTCTATAAAACATATTGATTATTTCCACTCGAGTGTGGATGTGAATGGGCATCGGCAGTCACCTAATGGCTCCGATTGCTCGCATGCCTATAAAAACATATTGATTATTTCCACTCGAGTCTTGACTGTATTGACAATCATTAAATAAGTCGATGATGACCGTTGAAGTAAGCGAAGGTTCAATGTGCAATAGTAAGCAACATGGTTACCCACTGGTCACGGACATCAGTAAGCTCTTCGACCTGAATGACGTCCATGCTTACATTGTCTCAGACCGTACCTACCATATTCAACTGTGTCATAACTGAAACTAACACTAACGATGCACCATGGCTTCGCCCGTGAACAAGTGGGTACAAATTATACACCAGAAACTTTCCCTGCGATCGCTCTATTCGTTAGTGGAAACCGCACGAGCATTCGTTCAGTAGATTTTCTGAAAATTTATCACAAGCATACAGCTTTTGGGATCTTTTTTTTTTAAATTGGCTCATTGGGTTTACGGTCAAGGAGGGCAAAACATCTGTATATGTGGACGACGATAGCGACCAAATGGCTGGCGATTGCTTGCCTGCTCTTGCGTACTTTCATCTGGAAATCTAGTAGAGACTAGCAGACAACACGGGACATGTTATAGTGCACAAGTGTGGGCGCAGATTCATGTGCACTATCTATTCTCTCCTTGGTCTCTTCCAATGGGATGGCAATCCGATCCAACACGACCGGAGAGAAATCAAGCACAGGACCGGCAATGTAATGTGCTTACTGAGACACCGCGGTTTCACTCGTGTAAATCCTGTCCTATAAGTCGTAGTGGCATATACCTTCCTCGGTAAATGATATATTCATCACAAAAATATTTTTCAATTCGGCCCAGTGGTTCTTGAGATTAATGCAAACAAATAATCAAACTTCAGCTTTACATTATTAGTATAGATTCAAGAAGTATGCACTTTTATTTTATACATCAATTGCTACTACGATGTATGTAGAATCATAAAAATGTAGTTTAAGATATGATTTTAACGTATTATTGTAAGTTATAAAATAAGAGAATAGATTCATTGGAAGCATTAGGTACACAGATATGCACTGAATTTATGGGCTGTGCGGTTAACAATAAATGATAGGAATTGAATATTGTGCGGTAGGTTAGGTTAGGTTAGGTTAGGTTTACAATAATCCTAATGAGGTCCATGGTTGGTGGTTCCGGTACTAGGCGTGAGCTAAATATAGTGTCAGTGGCGGCTACCGAAAGGTATCATTTAGGCGCATCTTTTGGTGTAATAATTTTCTTCGTGCGACGTCGGGTTGCGGAGATATTTGCATTTTCGTGATTCGGCTCTTGTACTAAGAAAATCAGTAAGTCGTCTATATAGACTTGTCCTGGTCTGATCGTGCGATCCCGGGGCAGGGGTGTAGAGGCGACTTGCTTGTGGTGTCTTTTTCGTTTACGTTCTTGTTTTTGTGTTGTTCCGCGTTGTGTGGTTGTGTGTGTGTCTGTGTCGGACGTGTTTAGTGGGATTTCCGCAGTTTGATTACATCGAATTTTAATTTGGTGAAACTACTGCGGGAATTGTGTGTGGTGTTTTTGTTTTTGATTATCGTTTTTTGGTTCTGTTTTCGTCATCTGTGACGGGAACATGTCTGGGGG
>JAFELO010000865.1:16033-39387 GCA_017140195.1 Eumaeus atala
GGGGGGGGCAGATCTCTCACGGCGGCTAGTATCTCAAGTTGATCTTGCATATCAACTTTAGCTGCCGTAAGCGCACAGCAAAGTTGACTTAATAAATTTCGTCTTTTTTTCATTTAATAACAGATTGATATTGAACCATTCTACTATTCTAGAGAGTGCATTGTTTACATCATCAATGGCATATTGACGCTTGTTGATTTTGAAAATAATTGACGTGTCTTCTGTACAATACTATCCCATATTTATCGTTAACAAGGTAGGTCATTGATATATACAAGCAATAGTAATGGTCTTAAAATAGATCCTTGTGGGACTCTTATTAAGCGGGACATTAGAGGTCCCCCTTAGTAAGAGGGCGGGTACCCACATCATTTGGAAATCAATCATCATTTGCCTGTTACACCTGAGACTCATGAGAGTACGAAAACTTCGACTAATGTCCTCAGATCTCAAGTAACATTAATGAATTATAAACTAGAAATACATAAAATATATATTTTATCTTTTTCGTTCATATCGATAAGAGGTAGTAAGAGTTTTATTAATAGGAATTGTCATGCTGGATTGCAACGGAATTAGGCCGGCACTACGGGGGAGATACCTCTGGCTCACATGAAACCCGCCTAAAGTGACAGCTTCGTTTTTGCGTTTCGGCTGGTCTGTGGATAGCCGGTGTCCCATTGGAGAGGCGGATAAAATTAAGACAACACATTTGCGTAACTATTAAGATATTTATGAGTGTCAGTAGTTAATTAAAGGACCCGGCTGCTCATTATTCCCCCTATAATATAAAAAAAAATCTTGTTATGTACATAACAGCCTCATAAATATATCAATTTGTTTAAGCATTTCCAATTTATTTGTATCTTTAAACAACGAAACTAAGTTAACGAAGACGGAACTATTTCTTTTTACAAAAACAGACTAAACAATTAACCGACTTTATACATAACGCATTTTTACTCGACTTGGCAGGTGCATGTCGTACCTACTGATACAAATCATTCTCTATTTCCATCGGGAGGGATGGTATGTAGTACTTCCTTCCCTTACTCGTCTTTCACGAAATCTCTCTTTCAAATTAGTTAATTGAAATGAAATAAACATTTCAAGACACTAAGTAATTATTAAATTATTTTGATTCGACAGTGAATTCTAAGAAAGAAAGAGAAGGTTCATTTTCGATTAATTCAACACTTAAAGGCATCATAAAGCGTTATTTTGCTCTACAAAATCTTGCCACAGAATGGAAAATTGATAAGCTAGTTCAATTGCTACCATACATGTTTGTAGGAAAACTGAAAACATCCATTAATCTCCATGACGCTACAATGTTTTTGGGGTTTGCGATCTGGTCCGAGTCGATTAGTGATAATTATGTGTGTGATCTCTTTTGGTTGTGAAGGCCGAGAGGACACGTCGTTGAATGATATATTCATTTCAAAGTCGGCAATTTAGCTGAGTGGTCAAGCGGGACAAAACGATTGTATATCTTGTGGAGTGGCTCCACAAGATATACAAGTGTCTTGTTTTGATTTAATTAGATAAACTCCGGTTGGATTATCTGCCACTCTCACAAATATCACGACGTTGACATCTTTGATTGGTCAACGTAAATGACGACGATTCATTTTCCGAGCTGCATATCAGGTTCAAAGCGTGAATCCCATAGCTATCAAAAAGATTTATCATGTCATGATAAAATTACCGTTTATAGAAAAAGAGGTTGAATGTGCAATTGAGGCCAACTGGTCGTTACCGATTCTTATTAATATCTGCTCGGGAAGTGAATAATCAGGTTCGTGTCCTTCTTTGAGTCCATTCCCCCAAATATTCCAACGGATAAACGTTGATGGTCAATGCCTTTAAAACTTATAACAACTGCACTTAAGTTCAGTTTGCTACTTGTAAGAAACATATAAGCTTGGAATATAAATTGAAACATTGTCTTCGATAAATAAATTAAAACATTTAAATTTAAGAGCTCATAACGATATGATATTTCTATTCCCTATCTATATGTAACAACTGTGATAGCTTAAAATAAAGAAGTTATATTTTGTGCCGATAGAGAAAATTAAACTTTATAATTTTTGATGCACATAGTCACATTTATTCAACAATCACACCTGAGTAATTTCACATCTGCAGATAAATTCACTACGTGAAATTTTAAATATACGTATCAGTTGCTGCGTGAAGAAGTATGCGAGTATATTATACTGTGGGTCCAGAAACAGGAGCGCTGAGTGATAAGTGGAGGGGTTAGATGCGCATATTTACGACTGGATAAAAAATCACAACTTCCGCCCGGTACACGTGACCTTCCAACCGCTCCACTCTTACCCCTAAGATACTATATTTCGTCTTTCACGTTATAACGGTTAGCGCTATACTTTGTTTTAAAATTGATAAACTATTCAATACACACCTGAATTTAGGCCATAGATGTATGAGAGTATTCTTACATCTAGCTAAGGCTTTCGACACCGTGTCTGTTCCTACCCTGTTAAACTAATTACATCACGTCGGTGTAAGGGGTGTCATACATTCTCTCTTCAAAGATTATCTAAACAACAGTGAAAATCAGACCGAAGTTGGTGATATCATTTGTCGTCCTCAGAGGGTGTCTTACGGAGTTCCTTACGCCATTTGTTGTACATGTTTATGATTTGTGCAAAATCAAAATTCAAAATTGTAAAATATATACTTACGCTGACGATACTGCCCTCATTTTAAATGCTCGAACTTTGTAATATTGAAAAGAGATGTATATTTCACGTTCCCAATTATTTAAAAACTAACTCATTGAACCCAAAACGTCGGCAAAACAAAATACATACCATTCTCGATCAATGAAAATACAAAGCCTAGCATTAATTTCAAATTAAAAGCACACATTTGTAAATACCCACAGCCAACTTGTATGTGTATTAAAATTGATTGAACCAATTACGTAAAATATCTAGTAACAATTATAGACTTACATCTTAGATGGACTAAGCACATTGAGAGCGTATGTGATCGCATCTGAAAACTCATATGGGTTTTTAGAAAACTAAGAGGTGTTGCCAAACAAGAAGCTCTAATTTACACTGATAAGGCACTTGTTCAATCGGCCCTAAGTTATTGTATACCCGTACGCAAAGATACAATTGATTTAACTAGAGACAGCGCAGAAATTACTATTAAAAGTAATGTTCAACAAAAAGCCACGCCACTCAACTTTCGAAATACGAGGCGTGATTGATTAGTATCCAAAACGATAAAGAAAAACTCTAATAATGTATTTTAGACAATTTTATTTTTCAATGTATTTTCTTTCTACATCGTTGCATTTAGTTCTGTGCTTATCCAATGCTATTACACCAGTTTGATAAAAAAAAATCTCTAACCCCTCAAAATACTCGTGTACAGCGACAATGACTTCACATTTAATGAAAATCTTCGGCCACCTAACAATGGAACAAGTGCAAGTCGCACGGGGCCTGTTCTGGGGCATAGGGCGATTGCGGTTACAAATCGAACCGTAACTTATGAAATTTGGCAACTGCAACCCTTGACGAGTGCACAAGTGCGTTGCCATGGTGGTGTAAAACTTTGTTTTTGACCGTTTTTCGGATTTCTTCACAATTTTTTGCAGCAAGCTTGCATAATACTCTCCGATTATTATCTTGCATTTGCAAATAATCCACAAAAATAATCCCTCAAGCATCCCAAAAAACAGTCGTCATGATTTTGCCGGCCGAAGAAACCCTTTTTGCTTTCTTCGGCGCAGGTTTACCGCTCTCTATCCACTGCTTAGGTTGTTCTTTTGTTTCAGGAGTATAAAGATAATATCTATGTTTTATCTACCATCACATAACGCCGCTAAAACTCGTTAGTATCACGCTTAAATAGCGCCAAACACTCCGACGAATCGCCCAACGTTACCTTTGGTTAACAATGAGCAACCGCGCGCAAAGCTTTTTCATTCACAAATGTTGGTGAAAAATGTTATAAACACTTTCGCAAGAAATGCGTACTATCTCTGCTATCTGCCGCAACTTTAAGCGCCGATCATTTCAAACGATTTTTTAAATCTTTTTGATCATGTCCAAATTCCTGACTTCGTTTGGACGGCCAGACCTGTTGGCGTCTTCGCAGCTCTGTCTCCCACGTTTAAAATCATTGTAACCAAGTGTAAATTTTACACAATACTGGAGCAGTATACCCTAGAACTCTGTCTTTCTTGACTTTAATCTAGGTTTCTGTTTTCCCTTTTAAATCGTAAAAAAATATCACCGCACGAATTCCGTTTCTTTCCATTGTTGAGAAAATGTGCAGCAGCGAAAGTTCTACGTCCCCTAACATAAATTCTATCAGTTCGAATAAATCCAAATTTTGCATTCTATTTTCGAAAAGATAGAATATGATATAACAAATTTTGTTTGCCTGTCTAATTTTTAGCTCGTCGTTTCGGCCAGTTATCAATCAGCCTGGTACATAACTTGTACAAAATTCTTACTACCCATCAGATTTACATATTTAATTTCCTAATGAGGACACACAGGATACTAACTTATACTACAAAATCTAAAACTAGACAAAGAAATGCCAAAATCTCTTCCCTCCCCAAATGCAAAATCAAGTTCAAACAAAAACAATACTCATTTCAATCATCATACCTTTATAATAAAATAAACAACATACACTATATATATCCTATGACAAGATCCCAGCTTAAGAATTACATAACAAATTTCTTAATCGACCTACAGTGTGAAGAAACAGAAAAATTAATATTTATATAGCACACACACACAGACACACATGTACACACACAGACACATACTCACGCAAACACACACACACACACATATACACACACACACACACACACACACACACACACACACACAAACATTCAACGCTCACACGCACGCATACATATATACAATCCTACATACATAAATCATTTTTCTACTTTTGTTTTATTATATCCTATAATTTCATTTTGTTTCATTTCGTTGAACACTATATCCACGGTACAGGAGCGGTACCCACCCAGAAATACGGGTCGCGGGCCTATTAGTATGTAAGCATTTTTTTGTTTCAGAATTAAATATTTCTCATTTTTTTATTTTCTAATTGTCGAAGCTGCACAAAGGAACCTATCGAAGTAAAGTCTTCAGAGCACGCGAGTAGTATACTTATCTGCCTAAATAATCAGACATATACGTTAGACCACGATAAATGGACATTAATAAGTGAATCTTGTTAAATGTAGTAAAGTCCCCTTGTCGCTAACACTTCAAACTCTCAAACGTGACCCGGAAACGATTTAGCGAAGTTTCAGCTCTGTTTGGTTTCCCGCGTGATCTCCTTGCCGCCTCACGTTAGCTACATGTTACATTCGATATAAGCAAATAAAATAGTCCGGCTGTCGGTTCAGTTAATCTGATTCTTTTACATGCTGTTAATACACCAAAAACAAAATTATGAAACCAGATTTGCTTTTAAAGTGTTATTGCACCTTTTTTCGCTTAATATCTCAGTAAAAAAATTATCTGTTTTGTATTTTACATATGCCACCATTTTTGGAAAGATTGAACAAATTGATGGTCCACGGAAGAATTTGGCTGTCCAAATCAATAACAAACAACACAAAACTAAGAAGAGACGCCTTTCTGTGCCAATAACAAGACGAACGTGCTCGCCTTTTTTGTTCATGGGAGGAAACGTGTGTACCATCAATGCCGCTTTTGGTGAGGTGTACCGGAACAAATTTCATCTGGGCATATCGACGACTAGTCAGGAATCGACGCCCCTTTCACAGCAGGGTCGCCCCTCACCACAGGACAACTCCACCATCTTTGGAATTAAGCAATGGGTTGAGGTCAAAGCGCATCCTCCAGTTCCTCTTTTGTCCCCTCTCTTATAAGAGGGCTGTAAAGTATATCCCACCCATCCCAGGCTACTGAGCCCCACCACCACGACAAGGCCCGTACCATGGTGGGGAACATGTTGTCAGTATATCTATAATCTAACAGTAACGCAACATAAGAAATAATTAACCTTCAAATAATATGTCAAAATGAATAAACAGATATGAGTATAAAACCATGTTACCATAGTACCATCATCATGTATTTGAATGTGATGTTCAGTCGTGTTTTATCCGTACACGTTCTGGGTCCCTCTCCAAGGATCGCTTGACTAAACATTAGTCGTGTGTCGTGGCTGCATGGGAACGCCGTGTGCGAACGCTCCGCGGCACGCCACTAAACATATCATAGTCATTCCCCCAGGGTAGCTCGCTGACTAAAATATATTCCACTTTAGTTGTTGTTTGAGTCCGAGTATTTAATTAAATCGATTATAATAAACTATATAGTTTCTAACATATATCACACAAAAAATTCATAGTGTTAAAAGTTACTTAAACATACGTAATAATATGTCTTATTAAGAGCATAATGCGTATGGCTGCTCACACTTTGGTGTTCATAATGTAGTAGTAGTAAATTACAAATATAATAAGAAATTCGAGTACACATTTAACATAAAAATAATTGTTTCTAACTAAGTTAATTTTAACTAGTTACCATATATGATCGACTCCAGTAATATAGTATTCCATATATTTACTGACAACCGACCCCCATAGATAACCGCATCACTATATATACTGCAGATGTATTGCTCCTCTTCCATCCACGAGTGGACCATCAAAGGCTACACGAAATGCTAAAGCATAGTCGTCATTTTGCAGCGATACTGTGTAAGCGAGAGATCGCGGTTTGAGACGGCCGCGATCTCTCGCTTACACAGTATCGCTGCAAAATGAACGGAATGCTGCATGTCGCTGCCTTGTAAGTAGTCTTTAAATACCAATGCACATCTTTTGTAAGATTAGGCACTTAAAACATACAAGACGGGGAAATACAGTTTAACAATTTGTTATCGTCTCAAATGACAAGGGTTACGCACCACTACGACACGGGTGACCTCAAACGTTGTAATACGGGTAAATTTTACACAAAGGTTTTACATTCCAAATAAACTAACAATTCGAGTGAACTTTTATAGTTCTCACAGCCGGCTGTCGCAAAAGCCAGATTATACTCATAAAAGCGCAAGAGAATGAATGAATTTTAAAGATGTACTCTAAAGCTACTCAGGCCATTGTCAAACAAAACTATATTATAATGTGCATAAGCGCTACCTTTGGGGGATTATTCGTCCTCTATTGCATATAATTTCAGTAAAGGCTCTACGTCGTAGCAGTGTGTTTAACATACTTTTTCATAAACAATGTAATTACGATAAACTTTGTGAAAAAAAGGTATTGGAAAGGAAGAAGAAACTGTCTCCCACTGGTGTCAAACATGAGAAGAGAGGTAGCGACTCAGTGCCGAAATATTAACTGCCACCGGTCCTGTACTAAGAAAGTGGATGAAACGCCCTGGTGGAGCGCTTTTATTCCAACTGACGTAGATTTTTACTTCGTCACATTCTCACATCGACTATACCGCAGAGCCTGAAGAAAAAAGTCTTCAACCAATGCGCTCTCCCCATGATGACATACGAGGCCGAAACATGGTCTCTTAATTTGGGGATGGTCCGCAATTTTGCGGCAGCTCAGGGGGCTATTAAACATGCTATGATGGGTGCTTCTTTGTCCGATAGATCTCGTAACGAAATCATAAGACAGAGAAATAAAGTATCCGATATCATGCGAAGAATGAGCTCGCTGAAGTGACAATCGCCGGTCATACACTTGGAAGAACAGATAGCAGATGGACCAGAAAGGTTCTGGAGTGGAGGGCGCGCTTAGGAAAACGAAGCGTTGGTCGACTGTTCACCAGGTGGGAAGGTGAGCTCCGCGCGGTAGCCGGTTCGGGACGGATACGAGTAGCAGGAGATCAGTCGTTTTGGCGTTCATTGAAAGAGCATATCCACCATCCAGTGGACCGATAAGGACTGATAATGATGATGATGATAGATTTTGACTGGACACCGCATCGTTACCTGTATGAGGTGTTTCAGCTGTAAGGCACACCGACTTGCCAATTGTGTGGTATTTATTGCCCGGGACAGTGCTCGTCATACCTTGAATGAATTTTCTGTTTGGGCAGAACAAAGGGGTACACTCGTTGCAGTTGTAGGCGTAGACCTCTTCCTGTCAGTACTAATGCTTCCTTAATTCCAAGTTCTTCCTCACTGTCACTGTCCACTGTCGGTTGATTGCTTTCCAAAGTGCGTTACGTGAGGCAAAAGAGAGGTGAACAGTTTGAGAGAGGCGGACATCCAATCCAACTTGAGATGTCAACTTGCCGCCATAGAAAGGGTCAGAAGACGACGGCTTGGGAAAGTCGTCTTACACTTACGTTGCCCGAGCTGATAGGTGTGCTGTGTGTTCCAGTACACCTGAAATAGTAAGGGAGTATACCTCTCGAGAAGTGCCCACAAGGATATCCGCTGGTGGAGTCGCGGTCGCATGCTTTTCCGTGGCTCCTCGTCTTCCGTGGCTATGGAGCTCCGCTGAGTTTTAGTGGATATGGTAAATTGGTTCTCGAGTTCCACATAGCCCTTATGATTTTTCCGCCCTGAGGGCATGCTTAAAAGAAGTTACCAGCGAAAAGAACAATACCCCATGCTGTGATTTCGAATATCCTTAGACTCGCCATATTATCAAAGTATGGGCGCTTTGGGAAGTCATATAAGTGACACGTAGCGATCACTGTTTGTAGTCTCATTTAACATAAATGTTATTCATGTGAGATTGAGGCAAATCTCTGATTTCGTGGGGCCAGTTCAAGTAACGGTACTTACCTAGCATATGAGTCACAAATATATATATATAAAATACCCATATACTAATATTATAAATGTTACACGAAGGTGTTATGTAAAGATGAAACTGTCAAAGCGTATATTAAAAAGGAAAATGGCACTTTAAAGGTTGAGTTGATAGATTACTCCATGATGACAGATGACGGCCACACTAAAACACACTCCGGTGATATATCGCCGTGGGGCTCAAGCGAAAATCTGATACTGCTTATATACAAACCTGTCAGCTTTCCTCTGAAGTAATATGGTACTTACTTTATGTGATGTTTATTTATGGAGGAAGCAAATGTGCTATGATCCCCTTTTTAATGATGACCAAGACTGTGAAATGCTATAGTAAAGTTTGTATTGATTTCATGATTTTAATCGACTTTTACATTTAAATTGGTTTGTCTTGAAAATGTAATTTATAATTTAATTCATTTACAGTAGTATAGTCACAACTAAATATAGTTGGGAATTACATTAAATATAACGAAACGCAAAATAGGAACTCGGCTCGAGAATTTCCGATATAGTTTGAGACGAGGACTGCTGCAGCGTGTAGCGGCGCCTGGTTGTCTTCAATATGAACAATTATTACCCCCTCTACTACATTATATATACTATTACACTATATATTACTATCTATAAACAATTTATTGCTAAATAATTAGTACTTATAGAGTTATCACTACTTTATATTTAATACCCATACAAGTCATGTTAAATGCAAATAACTGTATCAAAATGTAGACTTAAGAGAATTAAGATATTTTAACATTAAAACACAAGATATGAAACATGGCATCGGCAAGAATTCATGAACTCACTCTTTTATATCAAATAATAATTCGTCCTTTGTGTGTAGGTTCCCGGCGGAAAATAAAAAAACTATTTAATTATGATTTGGGAATGGCAGATAGCGTCAGCCATCCCAAATGTATGCATTTCTTCAACACAAACAACAGCCTTACAGTCAGAGATGACAGATATACTTCGTTATAAAATATTTATATGGCAGAAATATAATTCCTACAATACACCCCCGGTTAGGCAAAATTTTGCTACTCTTTGCAAATTTTTTGCCTAACCGGGGGTGAAAAATTTGGTACTGAATTCAAAAAGAAGTTTTTAGCATTACTGTCCGCATGAGAATTTGTTACTTCAATTATCCAAAATAACATTGTAAATACTCAAATTTTGTTCACTGTATAGCACATGTACCGCATCCGTACATTTATCTGTGACAAACATCGCTACAATCATATTAACATGCAAATTGCGTTTGTGCTAATTACACCTCTGCCTTTCTAACAGAGATAAGATTACTATGGAAGTTACTCACGGGCTACTTAGTAAATGCAAAACTATAGGATACTCTAATATGTAATTTTTTCCATAATATATTAAAGTTGCAACACAGATGAATATCCCCAAAATTATGCACATAGACAACAAGTGTTGTAGAGCACCACCACATATAACAGTGCATGTATAAAAAAACTATAATGCACAGACAATGTATCAACAAACCACACGTAACAGTGCATGCAAAAAATAAAAAATATCATGGATAACACATCCTGATAATTTCTAACCCTTGGAATGTTCCATAATAAAACCTTCATATACATCTTTATTATCTCCTAAATTCAATTTTTATAAACGGTTGTATAAGGGAGCTAACAAACTCTCTGTCTTCAGCAAGTTATAAGGATTATGCGTTAACTCTAAAATAGTTTTAATTTTATTTCTAACTAACATTTCATACTCTAATTGAGCCTTAGGCAAGGATGTAAATTTGATACGGTGTAACACTCATGACTCCCTTACCAACACCTTCAGAAGAAAATATACTACCGAATAAAGGAATAATATACTACTACGATTTATATAAATTAATAGCGTGTAACATTTTATGATTCTCTTACCAACACCTACACAAGAAAATGTTATACCAAAAAATGGAGTAATACACTAATGCACGCTATTTTAATAAAGTTGATATTAAGAGATACGACCAAATTTATTTTACAAAAACACTCAATTATTGTTTCCAAGAATTTCTATTACAAGAAACAAAGCAAAACTCCGAATTAAATATTGGAGAATTAACAATTTAATATTTCAAAATACTATTCATCAGGCAATTGTTCAATTGTTCAAATTATTTCTTATTGATATTCCAAATATTGAAAAATATTAATTTTATGACAAGTTAACCTTTTAAAATAATTTATAACCTAAATATACACTTGTTTGATAAGAATGTAAGTTTAAATTATAATAGTAGTATCTAAATACACAATGTGATAAGTATCAAAGTTATATGCCACGACCTACCATTTCCATTTTCAAATATATCTTTAAATTTTTTACTATAATATTTTTAACAATATATTGATTGTGAATGTGTCAAAGACATTAATTTATATTAAGAGCGAAACATAAGACATTTAATATGAAAAGACTAATTACTGGTTGAAAACAAGAACAATTATTTAAGGGGTACAATGCAATTTTTATTTCGTAAAAGTTTATATACGTTGGGCGCCAATTGTTACCATTTATGTTACTTTAATTCTATAAAAGGAGTCACGTCGGGGATTTGAGGTTTGTTAAAGGTTTAGTCAAACTATCATATACCTTTATTCAATTATGATCTCTCCACATTCACAAATATGAACAAGTTTAAAATAGCATCAGAAACAAACGATATAATCAATACAGTTTTTAATTAGGGCTATTAAAAAGTGAGGGTATGAAGTCTTATCTGGTAGCTGTCCGAGACTCCCTGCAGAAACTTGGATAATCCTCTCCTCGTCTCTTATTAGAGATCCTCTAGGCAGCAAATTGGTCGTTCTTCAACCCTCAACCTCAATAGTCGAAGATTATACTGATAACTTATCTACATTTTACATTCAAATTTAAAAAGGGAAATAGAAAAGGAAAAAGAGTGACATTTCTTCTCAACACAGAGACCATTAAGCCCTACAGTGAAAAGGCATATACAAACACATTTCTTTTGATATACATTCTTGCGATCTGCTCCGGTTTCACCCGTGAATACTTCGACTATAATCTTCCTTAGCAATCGCTCTATCCGTTGGTGAAAACCTTTAGTAGACTTTCGTTTATAAAATGTGTAGATAAAAAAGATTGTAAATACAGAAGATGGCTGGATTCTAGTTCATCAGAAATCAGATTGGTCTATACAAATCCTATTATCGGAAAAATCTACAGGCCGTATGTACCCGGTATTAAACACGTATCACCAATTAATCGGAAGCAATTGGTATGTGTGTCCAGTCAGAGCCGTTAAATGCGATGATGGCATGTGACGCCCTCATAAAATAAAATGAGTGCATATTTGCTCGAAATGAATTTTCCCATAAACATGTGAAATCTCATCTGGAGCAAACTAAGGGGACTTAATATCAAAGATATTATGCGTGTATTCAAACTATCTCGACATTTGTGTTTCATACAATTAATGAGATCTTCGCCGTCTACAGATCGAGTAGAAAACAAAGTAGCGAAGACGTATTTGTTAAATCATTCCGTCCTATATATTATATAATCACTCGATTATAAATAAAAAGATTTCGCTACTTGAGATATAGTAATTATTGTTAGAGTTTTTTTGGTTTGATGTGACAGGCAATTCATTCATAATTGCAGAACAGGGCTCGGTTCGATCGGTTCCATAGGTCCTGTATCAAAAGACCTTTAACCCCGAGAGTTGAGCCAATGTGGCGACGAAGCGAGTGAAGCTATAGACAAAACAGCACATCATTCGCCCGACGTTTAAACTTCTGAATTCAAACATCACCAATCGATACTATAGGTGCTTGGAAGGCTTATCACTAACGAGCGTCGTCCATTCGATGTTCCGAAGAAGGTGGCAGTAGATCTGTTCTGGTAGGACATCTTTTACCCAAACCCATTATTTCCACAGCCTGTCGCCGACAGATCCGGCACAGCCCTCCGTTGTGACCAAAGCTATGACTGCAATTTGTTAGTCGTTAGCGCCACACTCTTGAGCTCTATCCGACACACAGACATCGATGTCTCGTGGATTCCACGTGGTAGTCGTTTTTTTCCTGCGAAACAAAATATACCACAACTTTGCAGGAGAGTACATATAAGAATCATTAAATGATATGAAATACATCCTAAAGTATGAAGTTAGACAAAGTTGCTATGCGAAATTTCATACGTCCATTAGTTGCGAAGATTAGACTTAACACGGCTTCGCCCTGCGGTCTTACTAGAAAGAAAGACTCCATCCCATGAGAATAAAGGTGCAAAAAGTTTAAGCGTACTTGTCCATCTATTTTTGTACTATACAAATACAAATTTCATGACAATCAGTGGAACCGTTTTGGAGGTGTATATAATATTTAAAACGAATACGATCACTACGAGCAATATGTTATACATTAGGTCCTTTAAACTAGCTCCCGGTTTATTAATTATTATATCTTAGACACCAGAAGTCCGTCGTCTTATATTGCCCTAGGACTCCACTCCTGGGCAGTATAAAACCAATCTTCTTGTTACAACTATTACTTTGACGAAAATAATGTAAGCCAACGAAACCATAAAAGATCATCAGATACGTAAAGTCTTATCGTAAAATATTTTAGAGTGCTGATCATACAATGTAGTGCGGACTTCCGGAGCCAACTTGAAGTGAAATATAATCCTAAGAAAACTGAACAGATATTAGACCGTTGCTCAAGTGTACTTTACAAATTACTTACCGAAGTTTTTTTCTTTATTATAAGATATATTCAATAAAGTGTCTCGCACAACACCAACATAGTGTGGCGTACATTTTTCGTTAACTTCATTGTGTAAGATTCACTGAGAACGTGTACATATCGCGATAGAGACTAGTGACTATCTATCCAGTGATCGACTATGCATTTGGCAATATATCAAAAAGAGTAAAATCTCTGTGTTAAAATAAAGCGAATATCTTTTCGCGTCGGTGTTCATCAAAAGCCAACCTTCACTCTCTTATACCATATGAACATATTCCGAAATACATAAGAGAGTTTTAAAATATGTCCCGAAAGTAAAAACCTGGACTAAAATCTGTGAGAGCCACACAGGGAGACCTAGGCTTGCGTTAGCGTACAGCAATTACTTATTGTTTTGTGGCCGCATACTCTCATAGGGGACAAACCAGCAATCGGAGCCTTCCAACGAATACCGCTGCCCATGAACATCGGCATAATAATACCGATGCATTGCACTCCCTTTAATTTCCCCCCAAATGAGCCACCAGCTACTTACAAATCGTACGAAACGCGAAACCGTAGGTGTCACTTCTCGGCGGTATCAAGTGAGTGAGGGGTACCTCCCAGGTAGTGCCCTTTTCCCATAATTATTTCCGTGCGTTTCTCAATTGAATAACTGCAGAATTCACAAAACAACCTTTTTTGATTAATTCCAGTGAAGTACTTTGGAGTACTTTGAAATCACTCATAAATTACGTTGGAGTACTTTGAAATCACTCATAAACTCAATACTAACATTGCATATTGGAAAACTCGCACCCCCCACAGATTAGTTTCACGTGAATTTTCACAATTTCAAATATTGTCTCTAATTTGATATTGGATATTTCATATTGAACGCAATAAAGAATATATTGATATGAATACGTATTTGTTTTATGGTAGAGGAGAAAATTTTACGATTAACTCAAGCGTCTCAGCGTAGCTTTCGGGGACTTTGTTTATAATATGTAAATATGAATAATATATTGCAATGTTTTCTGTTAAGGTAATATTTATTTTAATGAATTACTCATTATCGTCGATGTTGAGATAAGACTCCTGATACTCCGATACAAAACTAAAAGGGCTATAGGCAAGTGACAGGCTCACACCGACAAATTATTTGGAGACAATTTATTAAAAGTAGCCATCGTGACGCTTACGTGGAGTAAGTACATTTAGCACGTTAGATGTTTGCGTCCATCAGGTGACAGACTCGGGGTGCGGTAGTGTTGACACTAGCAGTTGACTCGTGAAAATGGTGGTGTACTCCACTTGCAACCACGATTTTTCTACACATCTATTAGAATATATTTTTTATAAATCACTTCGTAATCGATGAGACTTCCAAATTTGAAATATAGGTATTCCACACGTGCCCTGTAACTAATAGGTACATCTCAGTATAGGCAGCCGATGTAATCCGTTTTTAGTTTTCGTGGGTATTCGGTTGAGCGGCGAGTCCTACATACCCATCCGAGTCGGCGTATGGCTTCACATATCATGCAGCAGCCTTACACATTCTGATACATTATGATGTTACATGACATTACAAGTACCTACACGAAGATGTATAATTCAGCTGTGAATTGACGATGGTCGTAAGATGAACAAACCCGCGCTTGACTGGGCTCGTGACGTTGAGCTAACGGGAAGTGTCACAAACAATTACAAATACCTCCATAACATCAACAAACACATGAAATATGTTCTAACATACAGAATATATTAACTTACTCTTCTTTTTCCATTACCATCCCACAAGTAACACTGCTGCTGTGTCTTATCAAGGAAATTCATCACATAGCACCAGCGTCAATTATCACTTGCTTCGAAAGGCCAAGTCATCACATCACATACTATAACTGAAACATTGCCATCATCGTTGAAATCGATTGTATTGCTAATAACCAGGTTCAATTTGTTAAGTGTTTTACCCACGATCTGTCACCACATGTCGGAGGATACTCAAAACATTTATTCATGGCCACATACTTATTCACGTTAGAATATTGACTAGTGATAGCCCCGGAATCATAACATGATCTCGTATAAATTAAAAAATCTATTCAATTTCGGATACAGGCTAACCTTGTGTTTTTGAAAAATGCAATATTTTATAAAAAAAGACTAAGGAACTAAATATCATAAGTATAACTTACTTGTCTGACATTGTCACTACGTGTATTAAGGCATTTTGTGTGTTATCCCGTAGTATATACTATCGTTTTATATAATTAAAATAATAAAATGAATGTAATCTTCATTATACCAATACCAAATTCCTCCATACGTACACTTATTTGAATAAATAAAAAGTTAAATCCTGGTCTAAATTTGTATGTAGTGTACATTCTAAATTGTACACAATGCGCAATAAAAGCCCGCAGTAGTTGTTTTGATACGATAAATATTAGACTTGGCTAATGAAACTAGATCATGATATTATTATATTCGCTATATTAATATACCAAATGGTATTAAGTTTGAGATTCAGAAACCTGAACACAATGTATCATGAATAATTCAATACTCAGTGTAACTTACTGATCGTTAGGAATAGTGGTTAAGCATCATATGACACAATCCGCTGACATAATTGCGTATGACTGACAACGACGGAACTACAGAGTTTGTTGAGATGCCATTCTTTGCGCGGGGAAGCGCGTTTACGCGCCTTCACCGGCCCTTTGTGGGGTGTGTGGGGCTTGCGGCACTTAACAATGCAGAATACCCACGAATATCACCCGAGTGCCATTTACTCTTTAGTCCCCTCTTTTTATAAGAGTGGCACAAAGAGCAGCCCCCTCTATTCAACTGGCTTCTCCTGAGTTCACCCCAGGATACTTACTGAGCAACAGCAACACGTCAAAGCTTGAATATTTGAATATGGGGGGTTGTTGAGATGCCTAAATTGAGGCCTACCAATATGATAAAGCTCTTGGTCTGTGAAGGTCTAAGTTCTGGTTGACAAACTATAAGCTGCGTACTTTTTAAAGTATTATATTGGAGATAAGTTTAGGCGTCGCTTTTGCTTGTTTGTGATAACTATCATTACCAGTTTAATCCTGAATAATACATGTCCTTGTATTTTAAAATAAAACTCCAAAAACATATTTGCTATATCTGATGAAATCATATCGATCAACATGGAGGCCGTATTTTATGATACCAAAATTCAGTGCCATGGCGATGAGAGGATCTGTCTGCAGTGGCCTATTTAAAAGTGATGTTATAAGCTGACCCATTGCAGGGTAAAAGGGGTCAAGCAATGGTATTACTAATTAGGCGAATGCTTGTGGGTATCAGTAGTCATAAAAAGGTGTCGTACAAGAGTATTTAGATAATAACTGGTCATAATAGCGATGTCGACACCGTCGGCTTACAATAAATGATCCCATAATTTTCGAGATGTCATAAATTACTGCCATACAATTCAAATTTTCTGCGAAATATATGGATTCACTTTCAACGGTTAGTCCCGTTCATAAATTATATCTCATGTAGAGTCTATTTATAGAAATGTGTGTTCGTTGTTGGGATTCTGTTGAACAATAAGACTTTGTAAGTTTTTTCCTTAAAAAGATATTGTGCGTTGGCAAACTATATATTTTTAATTTAGGAAGGATTACTTAAGGCAATGGTATTCGCACCATATAGTTGGAACAGAATTTTGTCTCCCAAGTTAACATTTAACTATTATCTATATAGAATAAATATGAAACTTTACGAAAAAATCACAACAGACATTACAAAGTGCAAAAGTAGGAAACATCTTTGCTTAATGCGCCAACCCGCAGGCTTAGAATCTGAAAGATTATTTGAGTACGTTATTTAAATAATCTTCCAGTTGTTACGTGCGATACTTAAATAATTTTCCAGTTAGTCTTTTTTATATAAAGCACCTTGCTTAGACTTTCAAGAACATTTTTAAATGGTATTCATTCTGACTGCTTTTCATAACGATTTTTCATGACGAGCATTATGTTCATAACGATTAGAACTTAGTCAGACCCTACGAGGTATTGTCGGTATGACAATGTCTCTTAGTTTTTCAGGAATTGACAAAACAAATGCAAATGTTTCGATACCCGAAGTTGAAGTTTCAACGACGTTTGTATAGAATGTGTATGTTTGGAAGAAACCATATCCACTTGCTTTAGTTCACGACAAAAGTCTTTAGGTACTAGGTAAGACCGTATCTGAAAGCACTCTTAACTTTATTTTATAAAAGTTTTATTAGGAACAGTCTAGCTGCAACCCTGCTCAGAACACAGGCGAGGAATAAAACTCTAGATTTTATATGAAGTCAGACTACTATAATATGAAATCGCTAGCAAAGTACCAAACTATATTATTTTTTTCTAGTACATGGAAAATGTTTTATTAAGAATTATTGTTGTAAGGTTAAATTCTATGAGATCATTAATGTTTGTATACGTTTATGATGATAATGAATAGGTAACACTTATATACTTATATGTATGTACTGGCAGACCCAGCAAACGTTGTTTCGCAATGTAACTAATTTGTAATAAATGTTTTAGTCGTTAATAAAAAAATAAAGAATGTTTTGAAGTAATTGAGGATGGGATATATGACAGAAAGAGGAACAGAGTGTTGGCATTACATTAAAAAACGCGTGTGTGTGTTTGTGTACTGATGTACACGCCTTAACGTTATGCTTCTTTGACATGAGAAAAACTAATATGACTTTAGCTTCAGGGCATCCGACTTTAGCGACTGTGTGTGCGCATCTTAAAAATTTGCTCTCCTTACTTTTCCCTAACGCGCCAAAAGAAGTATATCTTTAAAAATAATTTCAAAACGCAGCTATTTGCTGCGTTTTGAAATTTCATTGCTTTCATTGCTCTCTCTCCCTCAATAGTCAAACAGAGTAATGAAAGTTTTTTCCCACAGTACAAAAATGCAATAATGAAAAGTCATATTGATTTCGTATAACAATTTAGTGTGCCATATTTTTTGGCAGTACGTCATTAGCCAACTGAAGAAGTTTACGTATCGTCCGTGTAGAAAAATTGTCCAAATAAAATTTCTTCTAATTTGCTGTCTAAATAGTTATCAGGAAGTATAGACTCAAAGGGAGTATTTTACCATAACTTGATAAATTTATTGGTAATTTTATGTATCTAGTATTTTCATAGATATAACTTAGTCGATAAATTGGTGACGTGTAATGCCTGCCACGTGACACTAATGGAATCTGCAATAAAATGGAATCTGCAAATATTATGGAATATATAAGGCAGCTGTCAACGCAAGAAAATACTTGTGAGGCCGTCAAATGAAACGACCCCGACGAAATATAAAACTTGAAACTTTATTTCGTCCAAAAATGAGGAATCGCCCATGTGTCTTCGGAAAAGCAGTTGAAGCCTCGGGTGTTAATCCGGCAATTCGACGGTCGATGTTTTCTATTCTTCCTTTGCTTCCCTTTCCATTCCACAGTGGTGACGCTAGCAGTCGTGGGGGTTCAAACACTCCACAAAGAGCCCCTGTTTTAAACAAATAACAAAATCCAAGATGACGTCTTCCTCAGTGCGATCCGTTAACAGCAGCTAATGTCAAACTAATCACTGTAGGCATTCTTGTCAATATAATAATTATTGTATGTACAAAATAAATAAACATACTCGTAAAATAAACAACCTCATTACAAACACTGCGACGCTATTCAAAAGCAATTTTATTGCAGCAACGAAATAGAATTTATCCGCTTTCTATATTTTCTTCACCAAAAGTATAAGCTTAAGTGTTCCCGTTACCCTCAATTAGGTGAGGGCAAGAATTTCATTTATTCCCGTTCCGCCACACCAGCGGTGCGCAGAGTAGAATATTGCTTCTACAAAGTACTAACAATTGTGACGGAGAGTGGTTACTTGTAATTTATTGAATGAAGGTAATTGAATGTTTCAGTTATACTCCTAATAGACGTTGTTCCGTCGGCTTTACTTGTAACTTAGTACTGGATTAACAATCACAAGATAATAAATTCATTACATAGGTAAACCACAAGAATATGTAAGGCTTTGCGAAAACTCTAGTTTATTAACAACACTAAATACAAGGAAGCAAACAGAAAATTAAATTAACTGTAATTTACGTCCTTTACATTTTTAACGAATGCCATTATGAGCGGCCGCAGGGATGCCTCGGAGAAACGGCCAGGCACCGGTGCTTATGACGTCTATTTACTTTATTTACGCCATTGGTACACATTTAAGTCGTCTGCCGCGTCTTTATTTCGTCAGGCACGCAAGGCTCCAAGCCATGCAGAGTATATTTCATATAAAAATCAGTATCTACTTACTGTGCTTTTAATATTTTTATTCATAGTATTTATGTTTTTAGATTGTTGTGTATTTAGTTGGCATTTGACTTTATTATATATTTTACAGTATTCACAAATATGTGTTTTAAGGGAATAATTTTTTTGGGCGCGTTGAGCAGTTTTTGGGTAAATAAAATCTTGGAACTTCCATCATTTTCACGTGTAGTGCGTTACGCGTCATTACACGTAGAGCGTTACACATGACGACAGGCGTAGCGCATTTTTAGTCACCGAACGAAGATACGCGGCGCGTAGCGCTATTACTGCGTGTGGGGTGAAAAAACATGTAACTCGCCACCTCATCACGTTTTTCGTGACATCTTCTCATACCAAACTGCTTTCGATTCGAGGTATCACGATCCTGTCGTTTTATGTGTTATATTTCTTCCGGGAATGTTGCTGTATCGTGGCGTGGGAAGTGGTTACGCCTTAGTAGTAACTTCCCATGGCAGCAGCAACATACTCAGAAAAAGAAACATTAAAAACCGAAAGTCGTCTATGTGATAGATTTTCTCAAAACCTAGACGAATTTTCATACTGCTTTGAGTAATTTGATTGTTATTCACGGGCAAAGCCGGAGCGCTGGGAGTATTATACAAATATCCTACTGTAAGTATTTTTATAATTACGACAAACAATAAAGTAACACACACATTTCCTGTCTTATTTGTTATGTATACTACTAAGTATACATACATACACACTTTGATCAGATTGATTGGGTACTACTGCCTGTAGGTGGTGTCATGAGTCTTCGCAACCGGTGTGTGCATAGTGAATGTGGAGGAGGCAAGGCACTTTATGTAAGGATTGTGACATGTGTTACTTTGGTTTATAATAGATACGCTTTATAATGATAATTTTTCAACCCCCAACTGTATGGCGTTTTTTGTTTGTGCTCCGCAATTAATTGTGTCTACGTTTACTATATTGTAAGTACCATTTTTGTAGGAAATAGTGATAGGACTGTTATAATTTACAAAATGCACTATGCATTATTGTTAAATCGGCGTCGCACGACCGGGGAAGTATCACTCTGCTAGCTGCGTGCAATGGCTAGAATTTTTCAAAGTAGAGCAACCCTGCCCATATAAAAAGTCAAAAGTCTACGACTCGAAAATTGAAGCCAAGGTATAATAGACCTAGAGTAATATTTTCAACACTAAAACGGATATATATTCACATCTTACATATAAAATATCCCTTCGAATATCTCAAAATATTTATATCACGCATTTAACTGAAAAAATAACTCTTTTAATTCTTAAGTGAAACAAAATTCACTAAAATTACTTTTTAAATAGGCAATAGATTATAGAATGCCGAACATGTATTTCATCTGAGTCCATATCGCTTTTCAAGTCCAGCCCAGGAATTTATTATTGGACCATTTAATTTCCATCCTGGAGATGAGAAAGAAATAGACGACTAACTACTAATTATTAGTTATCCACTATTAATATTTGTAGAAATCAGAAATCCTATATTGTTATGTAATGTACACGAGAAGTAATAATAAAAATATGAAAATGCCGTTCATAATATGAGGCTTATGAGAAATTCTCAACAACATCGGATTTTATTTGTCGGCGCTGATGTAACTTGATGATTACTTGGCACGACTTTATTATTGTTATTTTAATCACTGTTTCGCAGGATATGACATATTGATTGACTTACTTGATACAGCCTCGCTATTTGTCTTCTGACAATCCAATCGATTCCATATCTGAGAGTTCAACTACATCTACACGTATCGGCAGAAAATTCATATTTAAGTAAAGACGAATTTCACTCGTGATAACTTTATCCTGTCCAACTCTATATGTTTACAAGAAGTTATAAAAACTCATACGATTTTAAAGGTTTTTTTAATATTTTTAAATTTCTATTTATTATATATAGGTATTTTTTTATAGCATAAGGGGCAAATGTGTCCATGGGCGTTGGTAGTCACAAGGCTCCGATTCCTTGTGACTACCGACGCCCATGGACTCGTTTGCTCTCCTATCCTTGCCACCTCCTCCAGTGCGTGCGTGCGTTCGTGCGTGCGTGCGTGCGTGCGTGCGTGCGTGCGTGCGTGCGTGCGTGCGTGCGTGTGCGTGTGTGTGTGTGTGTGTGGTTGTGTGTATGTATGTTTGTATGAGCTACTGTGCCCTCGAAACGAATTACTCACTTTGCTTAGTCTAATCACTGGTACATTCAGTTTGTGTCTATTCCGATTTTTCTAGCATGAACATCACTTTTTTATCCAACTCATTAATGTTTTTACGTATACACTATCTAAAGTGTATTGTGAATAAAAAGTCTGTATTCTAATTTCTTTATATTTATCTCTTAGTGAAGTATTGGGGGCTAGCTCGTATATTGCACGAAATACCTCGCTTCTGCAGCACCAACTTAGTACTGGTGTCAACAGCATTGGGGAATGCTGTCGACACCAATACTATATCTGACAGCATACAATAGAATACGGTCAGATATAATGCTGTAGAAGTAACTATCCTGGTTTCTTTAATGAACATTTTTTACAGTGTACGAGTGTATACAAATTGCAAGTGCACACGATTTTGTATTATTCATTCCGTTAAGTCCGCGAGCGCACAGTTTACCTCCTGTCAGACTGAAGGACACACTGGTTCGGAATGAGCCAAATACGCTGTTGTGTTGTATCACGTATAACCTGTTCTTATGGGCTGTCCGAAAGGTCTCACGGCGAGATAACATACTTGCGTAAGTAATTAATAGTCACATTGATATTACTAAAATTTTGATATAATTATATATAGATATTTACTTATTAGCTTTCCTTTATTCATTATTATTTGTATGAGGTAAGACATAATCGTAGTTTCATAGCTTCAATTTAAATGTTTATTACGATCGATGCAAAGACTATTCATACTAGTACAATATAATATTTAACTACTCATATTGTGAAAGAAAGACCCTGAAAGCTGTCTGTCTATATGTCATCGATTTTCTCAAAGTGTACTAAATGGATTTCTATGCGGTTTCCACCAATGAATAGACCCTTTCTCGAGGAACGTTTCAATGTATAGTTTGCAGCTGTTATTTACAAATGAAGCCAGGATGGATCGCTATTAATCAATAAATTTGGGTTCCTCACAAAATCTCGTCTACATAACTGTTCCCTTACAAAGCCAAAACTGTGGGTATAGAACAACTTATAAGGTACAACATTAGTTATTTACTTCGGCGTTCCTTGACAGAGTTCACTTATTATTTTACTTCAATATTTACCAACATAGCAAACCTGCAGTTTATGCCCGAAACCGATAAAAATATTGTTTACTAAGTACCTACCTATGTACATAGTGTCACCTGCCAAAACAGTGCTGATCAATGTTCACTAAGTACCTAGCTATGTA
>JAFELO010000865.1:39918-73450 GCA_017140195.1 Eumaeus atala
CAATGTTCACTAAGTACCTAGCTATGTATATAGTGTCACCTGCCAAAACAGTGCTGATCAATGTTCACTAAGTACCTACCTATGTACATAGTGTCACCTGCCAAAACAGAGCTGATCAATGTTCACAGAAAGTAGCCATGCTGTAATCTAGTAATAATAATAATGTCGCCCTAGCGGAATTTCGGCTACAGTAGATTAGTTAGCTATGTAGGACATATTAAAGTGTGCGCATATACGCGCTGACACAATTTCACTCTGTATATGCGCTCATTCTCCTGTTTTGATGTAACAGCAATCCAGGAGGACCGGAGATAAATCAAGCCCAGGGCTAATGGCTTAACGTGCTTTCCGATGTACAAGCCAGGCTCGAAGAATAAGCCGGTAATTGCTTGACAGACGGTATCCACCACATCCTCAAACCACACGTCTCCAAATTCCTTACGGTAACATACTTTTGGACAGGACAAGCCTTTTTTTCTCAAGACAATCAAAGGACAGCAATATAATAATATATATCTAGGTTCAAAATATAATACCTATATAATCTATACCTACAAGTGCGAAACATCTTCAGCATCGAAAAATAAAAACGAGGTACTTCTAACATAACGAAATTGTATACTAAACAATAGCATAGGTATACAAACAAAATATTTCTTAAATTGCATATGTTCGAAACTACTACGTCTACTATGACTACTAAATTTCAATAAATACCCATTTTTCTTATATATATGTGACTTAAAAGCAAAGAAAACTGTGTGAGCAACCAATTTGTAAAGAATACGCCCAAAATAGCGGGCTGACAAATAAGTCCTATTTCATAATGGGACTCACAAAATTTAAAAGCAATAAATAACAAAGAAATGGCGAAAAATAGCTAATGAAGCTCTTCAAGTTTCAATAGGGGGTGTAATGTTCAAGTTGGTCCATATTAAGGAACATCAACTGTCCGGGAAAACTTCGGAAACGTGAAAAGCATAACATTTAACAATAAATGAACTACAGCAGTTCTTCTTTGATTATTTTTGTCAATGCATCGGTGTATGTGTGTGTGTGTACCAATATGTTTAAGGCATCGTTACTTTCAAATGAATAGACTAATTTCGATACCGATTCAAGCCATGCAAACACGTTCAAAAATAAAAAATCTGTTCAGTGGTTTTAATTTTTTTTTGTTCGCTTCTAGTATTTAATATTTATGTTTAGTATGATCCATATGCTGCCCTGGTTGTTTTTATTTTTATTGCCTAAAGGATAGCATGTAAAATATGGATATGATACGACCCTTCCTACCTTGTACACTTGTCTTAAAACATCACAATCAAAAGCAATTTCTTTTGCTGAGCTACGAACATAGATTTAATTCAAGAAACATATAAGTAGTTTCTGTTAAGTGCATTTCATTAGTATATATTTCAGAAACACTTATATAGGAGCAGTTCAATTTAATTCTAGTAATTAGTCTATACGTGTTGTATTCTACCCAACAGCGGGATTTTGATTGAATGGAAGTAAATCATTAATGACGGAATTACACCAGTGAGCGGTCAATAACTATATTTTAAATTCATATCTTCGCAATTTGTACTTTATTGGTCCTTAAAGCGGTAATCATTATAACTAATCTGAAATAGTAGGGCTGACAATGATGATGATTACAAGTCAATCAATCTCTGACTTTTTTATTAAAATATATTTTTCGGTATATCCTTCGTGTTCATCGTGTATGCCCTATTTTTAATTTAACGATAAAATAATATCCATCAAGTAAAAGTTAAAAAACCCATATAAATATATTGGAATGCAAAAAATAATATTAAATAACGAATCTTATTATATCCCAAGTCCCATCGCCGCTAACATGTTAGCCCTCAAACGTGACCTGGAAACTGTTTGAGCGATTTAACGAACCTTTGGCGCTGTTTTGTTTCCCGCGTCACACTCTTTGGGTCACATGTTAATTTTATGCGCGCAACTAAAATAGTCCACTTTAGTAATACGTCCATACTTGTAAAAGGTCGTACTAACTTTTAAAAATATGGGGAACTATGATACTAAATAGAAGCGTGTAAAAAAGAATTTGCTACTTCAAAATACGAAAATGAATAGTGGTTTCCAAAAACCATGGAACAATAGAACTTTTTTAATTGTGTTAATATCTCAGTGTGAAGGGAGGGTCTAATTGTAATCCTCATTCTGTTTACTCTATTGGTTATTAATTTTAATAACCAATAGAATAAACAGAATTTATTTGTTTATTATATTATTTATTATTGTGCTATGTGGGGGCGGCCTAAAAATACCCTCACCCTCAATCCAAGTAAAGGCTGATGTAAGAGTCGCCAAAGGGAATGCCCTTTGACGACTCTAGTGAGCCTCTTAACAACAAAGAGGCTTCAGCGAGCCGGTTGTTTGGTGCGCCGTCTGTTACATAGTGACAGTGAAATAAACGGGAGCATCGGACGGCGCTCGCGCCGCGTGATGGCGGTACCATCAATTGGATCGGCGATAGGCAGCAGTGGCGCTGGTCCGGAACCTAATTGCCAATCCCCCTGCTGAGCGTGGCAATTATGAGCACTAACCTCAAATGGACGACAGCAGTAGATTAGTCTGGCTCTTGCGCTGCTGAAAGGGGGAAAAGCTCCGGGGAATCGAGCTTCTTAGAGCAGGAGGCAAACCTGTATTAACATAGCTAAAAAAGATTATTAATTTTGTCCTTCAGCGGGGCGTACCTTCCAAGGCATGGCTAGGAAGTGACGTTGTTTTGTTTTTTAAGGAGGGCAACAAATTATTAACAGTCACTGGTCCGAGCTCTAAGCGCGTGTATATATGTGTGTGTGTAATGCATGTGTCTTATAATGGGGATAGCCCCATAGAGCTAGCCATTGAGCTACGTCAGCCTGACCGACTAAGCGTGTGTGAAATATGGGATGTGCATAACACATGCCAGTGCTGTACTGTGGCGTGAATATCACTAATACCATTTACATTTTTTCTAACGGGCTGCCGACCCCAAGACACACATGGCACGCGTAGAAGAAGGATAGGTAACGACGTAGCTGCATCGATATAATCAGGACTAACGAGGCTGACGACAACTTCTGTTTTTGTGGTGTCAGGCCCCAGAAAAGGTAGAGTGAAATATCGAGAGGGCATTTAAGTAATGCGTAGGTAGTCATGAAATGTACGTTGGGGAACAGAGCCGGTGAGCAAACTCCCGTGCATCTCCCATTATTCGCTCTGTATACCATGAGGTGGGTAGGAGCATGGGTGGAGGTGGGTAACTCTCATTTGTTTTTGTTAGAGATGTACTTCAGCAAGGTTAGCTTTATTGAATAACGTACAATGCCATACACTTTCTAGCGGAATCTCACTCAGGCGTTCAGTCTGGGTTTTTAAAAATGGCTAGCCGTAATGTTATACGTTGATGTTTACATGACTACGACAAATATAACTGGACTACGTCCACTGCAGGGCATAGCCCCTCCCCCCCATAGCGCACCATATGTAATGGTCGTGAGCCACTTGCACCAATTGTTATTAATTTTAGAAATAAATGCATAGATGCAATAAATAAGTTTCCATTATTGTGATTTCAAAAAAGTCTGGCGCGGTTAGGCTTAATTTGGTGAATTGAAAGTCGTAATTATAGAGCATGTACATGAAGAGCGTGAGGTATTTTCACGGAGGAGCCATCCCCAATTTGAGAAGAATGTACAATTTTTAAGAGTTATAGCCCAATTCATATACCTTACAAAAAAGTCCATAAAGTACGATCAATAGAGAATAAAGTAATTGGATAGCACAAACATAATGAAATACTTTGAAGTTGGTGTTGGAGAATCATCTTCATTCGGCCTATTCATTATAAACAAAACTATAAGTATATTATACATAAAAATGCGAAGACTTGATTAAATTACTCGTTATATTTCTAACGAAAAAACAATAGTAAATTGAAGTCTTACGAAAGGTATTCTCTAAAAAGGAATGTAGAAGTTCCAAGTGAGTCTTTGTATACACGAGTGAAATTATTTAGTACATATTATTACGTACAAGCGTGTTTTGTTCTTATTTGTTAACTGTACTACAAAATGTAGGTCGTGCTCTTCAGATTCAGGCTTTAGGACTATTAAATATTGTTTTGTTGACGACATCGTTTATGTAGTTTAGCTTGATTCTAGCTGAAGACAATATGCCTCAGGTTCTTTTACACATTAATTTAGTAATATGTTTCTTTTCCTCTGAATCGGACTGAAGTCTAGCCTGTATGTAATGACAAATTTCGACTGACGGTCACAAACGTTTGCTTGGCACCCAACGGACGACAGTGGGCCCAGTCTGTCACCAGGATCTGGTGGCAACCCAATAGAGTTTAGGCCACTGAGGACATTTGCTCATACATGGCACGCGAGAAGGAAGGAAGGATAAAAGTTAACGACGTAGCTGTATCGAGAAAATTAGGCCTGGCGAGGCCGATGACAACTTCTGTCTTTGTTGTGGTTTGCCCCAGAAAGGGGAGAATCAAAATTTGCACGTTGGGGAACAGGGCCGGTGAGCAAACCCCCATGCATCTCCCATGATTAGCTCCGTATACCGAGAGGCGGGTAGGATCATGGGTCGAGGTTGGTAAGTGGCGGTCACAAACTTATTGATGATTGTGCAATATCTGCCTTTGTCCTCAAAGCTCCTGACCGGATGCATATTATTCTTTCAAACTGGAATGAAGTGACGTTGTCTATAGGAGTAGTTTTGAAAAAATAGCTGACACAAACTTCTAAGAGTGGTAAATGACGGACTTCTAAGAGTGGATAATCATTGCTTAATAATAATATCCTGCCATTAAAACACATATCAAACCAAACTGAGTCACCCGAGAAACACATTAGCGTTCATACAATTGTACACTGGCATTATTTAGGTGTCCTGTACTTATGACTCTTATTGTGAAATAAATTAAAAAAAAAAAGAAAAAAAGTGTTTGACATACTTTTTTAATAAATAAATTTCTTTCTTACTTTTTTATTTCTGCTTACTTATTATAATTTTGATTGTTCGCCTACTACGGATCAAAAATTAAATGATCTTAAAATATATACGTCTCCTCCAGCAAAATTTTATACACACACATTTGAAGAAAGTAAATATTTTCTAATTACGAAGGTAAATAATTTACATACCGTCTTTTGCATTTATTGCTTCCATATTAGTTACACCCTCATAAATACATTTCATCAAATACCATCGTAGACTATCAAGAAAATATATATAGGTATGTATATACATATATATATATATATATATATATATAATAGTGGATATATGAAAAGATATAAAGTACCACTAGAAATGACTGTGTCACACGGACGGACAGACAGACGGACATGCCGAAATTATAATGGTTCCGTCGGCCGCGTCGGTCAGCACTGCCCCCTATCCTTTCATACACTCTTCAGATGAACACCTACGATAATTAGTGTGGATTAACGCAGCTGTTTCCAGCAAGACAAGTGACAAGTGGGCAAATTTTCAATTTTCTTCTTGAGAAATTTAATATTACTCCATCTATAAAGATGAATACGAAGTTACCAATTTAAAAAAACAGTTGAATAATTATTGTTTCGGACTCGCATTATGCTGTAAAATTACCTTTTGGCACATTAAAAAGTTTCTAGACAAGAATTCCTCATATGTTCATCAGTGCTTACCTTCATTTAAAACGTAATGCGATGGAAGCTCTTTTAATGAGGGGTTTGCTCTTTGTACCCCTTCTATAAGAAGAGTAGGTCAAAGAACATAGGTGATAATATGATATTTGAGCTGTGGTGGATTTAATAAGAATATTATGAGTAGATATATCGTTTGCAGAGTACTTTGTAGTACACGGAAGACGGATGCTATCCTTCCACGAGGAGGGAGAGTGCTAACATTCTCTCGAAACCTCTCATCAGCCACATGTGCGGACATCACTGCCTCAGAAAAGGACACAACAGCGTTTCATACGACATCACTTCGGAGGATATCCTGGACCATGGTCTGAGGGAGAGATTCCCATCGCCAATGACTTCCATGAGGTACCGAGCATAACTAGCAAGTTTTTATGTACCATATTTACTGCACAGGGTTTAAAATTTTTAGCATATACTTTATCTTTCAATGATACACATATGCCGGATACTGCCTCCGTTGTCCTTAAGTACAATTTAAATAACAATTATTTGGAACACATTCCAAGTCATTAATAATGTAAGTGTACTGGTCAAAAGAGCAAGTAGCCCGGATAGCCAAACATTTGGTTGTACTTAAAAATAATGAAGAGTGTAGCATACTTGCCATTTATCTCTTAGAATAAAAAATATAGATTATTCGTATTGAATGTCAATTTATAATTTAATGTGTTAAATATGTCAACTATGCCAATCAAGTAAATTATGTTAAAGGAACAAAGTGTTAATGATTTTAATGATACTAATAACGAAGCGTAACTCATTTTATTAATCTTCATGTTCAAATGTGTTATTATTTATTCAATATTTAATAGTCCTAAAGCCTGAATCTGAAGAGCACGACCTACATTTTGTAGTACAGTTAACAAATAAGAACAAAACACGCTTGAACGTAATAATATGTACTAAATAATTTCACTCGTGTATACAAAGACTCACTTGGAACACGTAATACACGATGTAATTTAATTTTTTCACAGAGTACAACTGGTTTTTGTAACGTTTATCCGATTTCCACTCGGCAACCCCCGGGATACGCAGCCTTCATTAGTAAAAACGAAAGCTTTCATTTATTTTATAGCGCGGAAAAAGATGTTTGGTTTTCGACATTTTTCTACATTCCTTTTTGGAGAATACCTTTCGTAAGACTTCAATTTACTGTTGTTTTTTCGTTAGAAATATAACGAGTAATTTAATCAAGTCTTCGCATTTTATGTATAATATACTTATAGTTTTGTTTATAATGAATAGGCCGAATGAAGATGATTCTCCAACACCAACTTCAAAGTATTTTCTTATGTTTGTGCTATCCAATTACTTTATTCTCTATTGATCGTACTTTATGGACTTTTTTGTAAGGTATATGAATTGGGCTATAACTCATAAAAATTGTACATTCTTCTCAAATTGGGGATGACTCCTCCGTGAAAATACCTCACGCTCTTCATGTACATGATCTATAATTACGACTTTCAATTCACCAAATTAAGCCTAACCGCACCAGACCAAATGCCAAATCTTGTCAAAGGCCTTTGCAACATCAAAGAAGACAGCGCCCGTGCCTCGTAGCTGGTCCTGTCTTTTCAGTTCCGATAGTACGTATCCTGTGAGGCGGTGTACTTATTGCGGGCAGCTGTGGCTGTCGCGAAGTGCAAACTGCTCGTCTATGAATAGGTTTTTCTCTCGTATCACGGTTTCTAGGCGTGCGAGAATTATCCTTTCATAGATTTTACCCAACGAGCTTATGAGACTTATGGGTCGGTAACTAGTGGGCTCCACCCGGGGTTTCCCCGGTTTGTGTATTCCGATCACTATGGTTTCCTTCCATATATCCGGGAAGTTGCATTGCGCTATAAGGGCATTAATAATGCACACTGGAGGCAGCACTGTTTCAGCGCCTTATTGGTTATTCCATCGGGCCTCGGGGGCCCTCTTTTAGTGAAGGTTCTTTATTAGATCGTTTACTTCTTCTGTGTTCGTCAGACGTATGATCTCATCATCATCATCCGGTGGCACAGACAGTCGGGCCGTTAATATACTTTCTTCCTCTTTTATGTGAAAGGGGTCTGTGGGGAGAGAGCTAGGTATGCATTGACTCTCTAGTGTGTCTGCCAGACACTCCACTATTTCGTTATCCTCTAGTGCAGGTAATCGATTTTCGCGGTTTAGTGGTGGCATTTGTACGGATACACCAGTACGGATTTCATAGACCTCGCTAGTGGCCAGCAGGCCGTATGAGACGGATATTGTTCGCTGACAAAGCGATCCCATCTCCCGCTTATGAACTTGGGTATAGCCTTCTTGACTTCTCTTTCGAGTTGAATTTTGCCTGATGGCTTGTCTATATACTTTGCCTCCGCTGCGATCGTGCAGATGTTTCGCCGCATTCTTTCGACGGATTAGGTCCCGAACGTCGTCAGAGAGAGCTAAACGGTCCTCTGGTACGGTGGAGACATCTCTTGACGATTCTCCTATTTTGATACCCAGTGGGGCAGTGACGATATAGATGAGGCCGCGATAGCAGTTTGAGGAGTGTCTACACACGATTTAGAGTCCACTCGATTTGACGTTTGCTAAATTATCTTTTAGTAACTTATAGTAGATCTTTTTCTCTACTTTAATATTTCTACTAAATCTATTATCTCGTACTTCTATTAAAACGGGTCTATGGTCTGAGTTAAGCTCTAGTAACGTTTCAGCCGTCTTGATGACGAGTGAAATATTTTTAACCAGTGCTATATCGATTATACTCGTTGAACGTATATACACATTATTGTTCGGAGTATAATGGGTTGGGATATACGGAGAGTTGATGATGACGTTACGATCATCGACATATTTTCTATAGACAGTCCCGCGACTGCTGTTATATCTATTGCCCCAGGTCACGTGGTGGGCGTTGAGGTCCCCAGCTAAAATTATTTGGTAATCTACGTTAAAATTATCGAAAATAGCGTCATGGTCGCTAACAAGAAGTGGTTTTGAACCTGACTGATAGGATAGAGGGGGCGAGTAGGATACGATGACGGGATCGGATCCAGTCGTTTCGAACAATATTGTAATTGCAAATACGCGGATTAGAGTGGCTAGGGTTTAGGAATGTTTCTTGCACTAGAAGGATGTCTACTTTATGTTTCAGGAGGAAATCCCGCAACTCATGGATGTTAGATCTAAGGCCGTTTGTGTTAAACGACACTAGTCTTAATGAGTTGGGTTTTATCCTTCCCGTGGTAGCCATTTGTAGGCCTAGTGGGAGAGGCGCTTGATCGTCTCGACCAGCACGTGATGTTCTTCCAGAGCCTGAAGCTTCTCAGACATGGAGCCATATCTGACTATATTCCCGAACACTTTGACCTCTCGTAGGTCAATTGCTCGTCAGAAATTCACAAAGAATGCGATGTCCTCTCCCCTGCCACCCTAAGGGGGCATTTGGGCTGACGCTGATGCGTAAAATGACGGCATAAAAGCCACTATACTACATAAATCATTACAGCCATTTAATATTGTTCTGATATTTTACAATCCAAGTTATGTTTTTTAATGAATATATTTATTGAATATTATATTATATTTATTTATCATTTTATTTATATTTTAAACTAAATTAATGTAAAATTCGATATGAGAACTAAGAGTAAAATGTATTTATGTGACGGATGACGACTGCCGATGTCGATCATAATTATAATGATGATGACAAAGGTACTGATGAAAGATATTATACACTTTAAGTTCACAAAAAACAATTAATTGTGTTTTTAACCTGAGTGAAACAGCAAGGAATTTCGCTTTTACGTCCAAATACAAATTTTCTTGTACGATTATTAATTCCCGTATACGATTCCTTGAAATTTATTCGCAGTTATTAACTTTGATTTCATGTCCTTAACATTTCGTTACAGGTCCTTTACTACCAACAAAATGAAAATACGCAGGTACATAGAATTAGGTTGGCTTGAGACAGCTTAAAAAGATAAAAGCAAAGGATGCTGCATTAATTACTTAATTGTATGGTTTTAAGCGTTTGTAAAATTATTTTACAGTTTGTGGCTTCTTTTGATAAAGCTTATTTCCTGTCAGATTTGACGGCCACTCGCATAACACGAATTAATGTAAAAGGTACAATCAATTTACAGGAATAATTTTATACTATAAATTACTATAGT
This sequence comes from Eumaeus atala, assembly GCA_017140195.1. Lineage (NCBI taxonomy): Eukaryota > Metazoa > Arthropoda > Insecta > Lepidoptera > Lycaenidae > Eumaeus > Eumaeus atala. The sequence goes on from JAFELO010000865.1 coordinate 49,814, forward strand.
TCGCCGGTCCGTAATGGACATTTCAGACATTGTATTATTATTAAATTTCGCTTTTGGGAATTTGCTCGATTTGTTACTCCTGTTAAACAAAAGCGTCTTTCCTTTTTAGGGTTACGTACAAGGAACCCATGTATCACTATACTGGTCTGCCGATTCGTCCGCCCGTCTGCTCAAAACTCAAAAACTATTGTCACTAGAAAATTATAATTCAATTTATTGACAAATGCAACAAAAAATATTTTTCGTACCAAAGCCATAGTCTAGGCTATAGTTAGATAGGTTTTTCAAAAAAAATTTTCAAATGTGTATGTTGTATAGTTAATATAAGTATCAAAAATTTATTTTGTTGATATAGTAAACCTTTCGCGACTTGTATAGCTTTAATGTGTAAAAACTTATCCCCCTCCGTCCCGCTTTTGTAACGAAACGGTTATTGTTAGAAATTCAAATGTCACAACAGTTCCAATGTTACTATATATAAAGAAGTAAAAAGGAAAAGTATATACTTAAGTTAAAATTTTCTGAACAGCATTATCGGGGCATTTGAATTGAGAGTCAAATTAACTGACTAAAAGTTAAACCATACACTAAAAGTCAAGCATAACTGTAATATAACATGTTCATAGACAATAAAAAAAAAAACAGGATCCATAGCAAGCTTCATGCTTAATACAATAACTAAAACATTTATCTAGAGCATGGTATGAAACTCTCAGTTAGCGATTCCGATTTTGACTGTGTGTGACCCGACGCGCACCTTACAGATTTTTTTAAGGTAGAGACGAACTATGCTAGTGTGCCCCGAAGCGATCCAGTACACAAACGGGCTTTCAGTACTCAAACCGTTTAAGTGCTACATAAAAGACCCCACAGGTCACCCCGCAGTTTCACCCGCGAAATTCCGGTCCTATTAGTGATAGCGTCATAGTACACAGCCTGGCAGCTATTGCAGGGGTGAGGTAGTATTTGTTTCTTTTAATATAGCATTAGGGAGCAAACCAGCGGATTTTATCGCGGTTTATTTGATTATATCTAGGCCGACATTTTAGAAGCTTTACGGCAACCATGGTCACGGGTGGACTGAGATGAGAGATGTCCTGATGTACCGAATTTTTAAAAGTACCCGAAGAATTATAATTTTAGTTGTTCCGATTAACGCAAACTGTACTTAGTCTATTTTGCTGTCTTGAGATGTTATGTTTAATTTTTTATTTGATTATGTTCACCACTGGGTCCCAAGCAGCGGAAAGAACCCAGCCATCTTCTCTATTGAAGAGGCACAAGAGGTATGTTGATGATACTTTCATAATTTTACCTAAGGATAAAGTAAAAGTAACATTCCTTAACCATCTAAATAGTATAAACTCCAAAATACAATTTAGAATAGAGTTAGAGGCAAATAATTCTTTAGCTTTCTTAGATGTTTTGACCATCCACAATCCCTTCAACACGTTCAGTCATACATTATATGGAAGACATACCCATACTGATCAGCACCTATATATCGGTATCTATATAAATACCGCGATGAATAGGATCGCTGAATTGGCAATGAGCTGGTCACAAACTCAGAAGGACAGATGGCAGAAGGGCCAGAAACGTTCTAGAGTGAAGGCCGTGGAGTATGAGAAGAAAGTGTTGGTCGGCCGCTCACCAGAAGTTGGGAAGACAATCTACGTGCAGTAGCCGGTCCGGGATATGTAGCAGGAGATCGGTCGCCTTGGCGTTCATTGAGAGAAATAATCATGAATGATGATGATGAAGGACTTATTGTTATATCATTGGGCAACCGTCGTAGTTACAGTTACAATGCAATGCAAACGTAATTACGTAATTTCATTCCTGTAATATTTCCCCGGTGCTCACACGAAAGATAATTTCCTATTATTATATCAGGAAAACCTAGTTATTACATAATGGAAGCTCACTGAAATGCCCGTGCAATGTGATGAAATCCTTCAATTACGGTCTATATCGCATAACACATTAATTATTGTAACTATGTAACCGAGTTGTTCTCACATACAGCTGTGCGAATAAATATATCATCGTCAAAATTGTTTTAGTCTTTCTTATATTTGTAATTAGTATTTTTGATGTGGAAATAAGTAAGTTGTCTAAATAGTTAAATGGCCATCGTCAGAATTTATCGAGTACCTGCTAAACATAGTTGTTTTTATTAAGAGGTAGTGCCATGATGCATTGTAGCCGAATTGGTCCAGACGAGATAAATCTATACAACGAGAAGAAAAAAAGTCCCATCACTTTTTTTGAAGAATTGCGCGAATGGAGGAATGTAGAATTTGGTTCATTTTAAAATTATCTGGAGATCGTTTTACTAATTTAATTCATTGGTATTTTTCTAAATCTATGATTTCATGAAATAAAACGACATACACACTACGACACGCACACATGCATTTACCAATAAAAGTTACAACTGTCAAAAACAATAATTTGATTTACAATTAGTTTCTAGACGAAAAGTTTTTACATATCTATAACTGGGATTGCGTTTTCCTGGGTAGTCTATCACTAGTATTGAAACTGAATTATCATTAATTTATTTGTCTTACTCAACAAATACTTTTTGAGCCTACTGATTAAAAATCCTTTTACTGTCGTAAGTCCTATTGTATATATAAATATTATTGTGATTATCATCTTTTTACGAGCTAGGCCCACCACTCGTCCGCGCTGCTGCTACTCCTATCTAGCCAAGGTCGACAGCGGCAACCACTTAAGACTCTTTGATATGATTTCTGGGAGCCCGATGGAAATATTAAAACTGTCTTAGGTCCCGCAACGAATTTAATCAGAAGAAAAGCGAAGCGAAGGAAGAGTAGAAAGTAATTCCAATTTGCCTCCCTATTCAAAGCAGGTGACAGTTTAAGATTGCAATGACTTTTACGAGCCAAGAAAACAGAGAGCAATCAGGCTAAGCCCAGCTGCTTTGTATCGCGGAGATGTAGATAAATGATTTTATTTTGTCCTCACTATCTCTGATTCATCTAATCATTTTCCATTCCAGTTCTCCCTATTCTTCTGCTCGCGCTATCATGCTGCATACTTGTTCTTTCTAGCATTCATCCTTTCATTCTTTGTATGCCCCCCCCCCATACAAAGAATGAAAGACATGCATACGCATCCTATATTATATCCTATTCTTGCTAGCTACATAATGTTTATCTTTATTTATTTTTCTATTATATTAGGTTTTAGACATTCTTCACGTTTTTTGTTTTTACAATATATCAATATACTTATTATATAATCTTAATTATACATATGTTTTTATACAATTTTTTCTATCTCTACTTGTCTTATCCATATTTGTATTTACATTTTATCTTTCGTACTGTTTCTACTCGTTACTATCTTTACAATTGTCTTACAGTATTCTAAATATTCATCTCTATACTTATTAATCATTATATCTTTTAATGTGTCGGCATCCATTTTCATGTCTATTGTGTGTTCAATATCGTTTCGCTTGCGACTAGTGACTGGGCATTCTGTCAAGATGTGCAAGATTTTTTCCTCTCACGATGCATCACATATGCATGATGGGCTTACTTTACACTTGAACTCATTCAAGTATTCAGAGAACCCACCATCCCGTCATTAATTAGGTTATCGTGTAGTCAATTTTGGTTCTCTTCGTGCTGTTCCAACGTTTGGTAAGAAAAAAATTGTTACTGATGCTGATTTTCCATTTGTGTATCTATTGTTTCATTCATCAATCGTAGCAGTTCGTATGCTTCGCTTGATGAATGATACTGGGCAAGGGTCGTAATCTGGCTAATTCTTCGTGTTCAGAGCGGCTCCTTTCGCAAGCTGATCTGCCCTTTCGTTACCCTCCCATCCGGCGTGGATTGGGACCCAGAACAAACAAATAGTCTTGCTATTGGGAGACAGGTTTTTTAAGTATGCTCTTGTTTCTACAGCCAATGGATGGAGATCGTTTGGAGGGCCGCCGTAGAATTACTATAAACTCCGAAAGAGGACTCTTTGCTCTTCTCCGTCTCCCTTGTTACACGGCATTTAGCATAGAGTTCCGCATGGAACACTGCACATCAATTTGCAAGGGCAAGTTTTTGTGCTTTGTATTCGGATTCGCCTTTCCACCAAGATATTGCTGCTCCTGTCTTTCCTTCTATCTTGCTTCCGTCAGTGTAAATGCGTACATCAAAGTTGTTGTTTGCTTGCACTTGTTGGCTGTCTTTTAAAGTTGTGTACCTAAGCTTGATTCTCTCAGCGGGGTGATGTTTGTTGTTCTACCTTTATGTCTTTCAACTCTGTTCCTGGTAATCCTATCTTTGCGGAGTAAATGCTTCTCGAACTCGCAAGTCGAGGGGCAGGATTCCGGCCAGGATCAGGGCCGAGTTTAGTGATACGGTTCTGTGTGCCTTGGTTGTGTTTTGGGCTATCCCACGTTGAAGTGAGGCCAATTTCTTTCTCGTGCATATTTTTTCAGCTGCACGCGCCCAGACGCTCGAAGCGTAAATTATAATTGGCTCTACTGTTGTTTTATAAGTAGTTTTTATTATTTCATGGTGGAGTCCCCAACTGACCTTTGCCGCTCTAGTCAGTTGTTTGTGAATTTCTACTGCCTTTTTGAAATGTTTGACATGGGTATTAAATGTTAATTTATCGTCCGTTGTCACTCCCAAGAGCTTCACCTCTTTGGTTGCGACGATATTCATCCCGCCAATGTTCAGACGTAGAGTATCAAATTTAAGCTTCCTTGTAATTGTAATGCAATCTGTTTTTTGTGGAGCGAATTTCAATTTATTTTTGATACCCCATGTCTGAAAACGTTCGAGAACTGCGTTAGCGCGTTCCTCTATCTCTAATGCTGTAGTGCCATCAAATGCGAGTACCACGTCATTCGCGAATGCCTGGCAGTATACCCTATCTCTAGAGTTTCTTTTAGAAGCGGTTCCATTAGTAGACTCCAGAGGATGGGTCCTCCTATTGACCCTTGGACACATCCCTTGTTCGTCACCTTAGAATATTCTACAGCCAGGTAACGTACTCCGACTTTCCTATCTTATAGGTAGCTGTTCATTCTTTGTCTTAGTTATTTCGGGCAACCCTCGGGTTTTTATTGCAGGCCACCAGGCACTGTCGAAATCTCCCTCTATATCTAGGGACACTAATGTTGTTATCTTTTTTTGTTTCAGTTTTCCATTTATATGGTATTGGCATCAAATTATAGAGGGAGTCCTCGATGCTGCGCTAGGGTGTGAATCCATATTGGCTTTTAGTTATTTCAGGAAGTAGGTAATATTTTAGCCTTGAGACCAGCATTTTTTCGTCATTTTTTCCTAAAATAGGCAGCAATTCAATTGGTCTTTATGATTTTGGGGCTGTGTAGCCTTTCCCAGGTTTTCGAAGAATCACCATAACTACCAGCTTCTGATTTGTCGGAAAGTGTTCAAGAAAGTTTCTGGGCTTGCTGCTATGGCTTGCTGGCAGATGTCCGCTGCGAAGCCGTCCTTTCCGGGCGCCTTTCTAGGACTAAAGGAAAATGCTGCAATTTCGAGCTCGGTAAGGGTAAATGGGGGATCGCAGATATTATCCTGGGCGTCTTCACACATTATATTGGCTTAATTTTTAATTTGCATATAAACTTAATATAATACCTTTTATTTTCCATATATATGAGAGTACAGAATCTGTATCCAGCTTGTTCACTAACGCAGGTCATAGAGGGATATTTCATTTCACTGATGGTAAGAAGTAACGGAGCTTCTTTGGTGGCTTAAATACGAAAGGCAGCAACATATAATAAGTACTGTATACGTTAATCGGATCAACTAAATAATTATAATTCTTCAGGTACTTCTAATAATTTGTGACATCAGGATATCTCGTGTGTCAGTAGTACATGGGCATAGGGACCATGGCTGCTGTAAACCTTCTGAAACGTTGAGCTAGTTAAATAAATAAATAAACCGCAATCAAATTTGTAAAAGTAGCTTCATTGTAATGAGTAACATTCGTGTAAACTTAAGGCTATGGGATTTTCAATTTCAAATTAGGCTGATGTTAGGAATTTGGCGCTATTACACCCCGTGCCTCGGAGTGCACGTTACTGATGGTCCCGCGCTTAATTTTTCTCCGATCGTGTCGGATTACCGTCCCTTCAAAATTGGAGAATGAGGGAATAAGGAGCGCACTTGTGCCAACGCGCACACCATACACTATACAGCCTGTGCCGTTTGCCAGCCTCTATAGACATGGCCACCATTGCTGAATTTCGCATGGAACGACATTCTTATTTATTGTAAACGAGAGCGAATATCTTGAATTTCAATTCAGGTTGATAAAATATTTATAGGTCTTCCTGCATTATAAATCGATTTCTGTTTGGACGCCTGCATTATTTATGTTCTTCATTTGAGATGTTCGAATACTTTGCGACTGAAGAAATTATAAAAATGGTGGATATTATGTGCCGCTGCATTCAAACCGGTTACATCCTATGCTACATGGGGAGTGAGGAGAGGAGGCTGCTTAGTCGTTTTCATTCTGACTGAGTGATATCACATAGTAATTTCCTAGGTTTAAGCGAATGTTATACATTACAACAAAACTAATTTAACAGATTTTATCGCGACTTATTGAGTATTTTATGATTCCGACGTTTCAGAAGCTTTACAGTTGTCCTTAGTTATATAAAATACCCGAAGATTTTGTATAAATAATTATTTGTTTAGATTTAAGCAGAAAGCACTTACCATATCAAACACTATCGCACCATAACATTTCACGGCTGCGTAATCGTAAAATACTTAATAAACCGCGAAAAAAACCGTAAGTGTAGTTTTAATATAATGATGGACTTCACTTTAAGAGGTCGAGGTTTTATATTAGTACCCAAAACGTAATATCAAACAAGTATCACGTAATTCTGTATCATTGCAATCGTTTCAACTCAGTCACTTTGCTTCCGATTTTGTTTTGTGAAAAGCAGTTTAAATTATTGATGGACTTTCTCCGGTCCAAATTTCCGGATGTTATCAGGACTTTTGGCCAGGAGATGAGTCCTGCGTCACCTTAGCCCTATAGAGGCATTAGAAATGACCGTTACCAATGAGAGCATGTCGGCAACGGAGAACGCCAGTTCAGAGGCTAGAAGGCCGAGGAAGAGGAAGCTCCGCGTCGAAAGTGGCAGCACTTCGGCCTTCGGCCTCTGCCTGCAAAGGGGGCAAAGTCCGTTGTGACTGGAACATATACGGCCATACGGAAAACCTATTGCATGGCCGTCGCCCACGCAATCCTCACAGAGGGAAGCCCCTAAGGAAATGGAGGAGTCTCTAGCTTGGAGGGAGAGATGCCCTCACCTGATAGTCGTACACGATAAAAATGCGTGCACAAATGTCGCCGATCTAATTGATGCCCAGTGCATCACCGCCGCTTGACCGCACTTCTGCGCGATAGGAACTGAAAAATATATTTAAGATACCTAATAAAATTCTAAGTAAAAGTATCGCAGTCCTTTTAAGGCTCGTTCTTGGACTGGACTGGACTTACCGACTTATATTTCATATTCTAATTACGAAAAGAAATAACGAATATCTACGGTGTTAAGCATTATATATTTTTTTAGGGGTTGCACACGGAGGGTTACGTACAAGATCAATAAAAACGGTAAAAAGCCTTTCTTGTACAGGGGCCCTCTATAACAATTAGGTATCTTGTTGTGTTTCTTCGTATTTGCTTTTATAACTGTAACAATTTTCACCCGTGGATAAACCGATTCCCAAGGAAGATTCTTCTGTTATTTACGGGTGAAGCTGGGGCTAATCGCATGTATTACAAAAACTTATAAAATATGTTGTTATATGTGTTTATTACAATTTAAAAATATACTTGTACATATATGTACATATATATATATATATATATATATATATATATATATATAAATCCCATATGAAAAGAGGACCCCATAGGAAAATGAAATAATTTTGTACCGTTATAGCTCTATTTATTTTTTGAATTTTAATTTTTTTTTAATTATTTTGAGAATTGGGCATGCACGGACGAGGAAGTACCTCTCACATACATTCATAACACTTATATAAAGCGGCGTCTATTCTGCCACATTGCGAGTGGTTTACATGTTTCCGTGGCTCAGGGAGGGAGAAGGAGGAAGGAGGGCATCACATCTGCGCCACCTCTGAGCCGATGTTTATGGTCGTCGAAAGTCAATCAAAACGATCCTACTGCTTGTTTGCCACTTTGTACTACGAAAATATATGTGTAATACAACGTTACCTACAGCGCTGGATATAGTGCTAATGATAATGTTGATACTTGACCACAGTTCCAATAAAATATCTTATATGCCTGGATAAAAAAAATAGCGGAGTGTTGTATATACGGGTGTTTGTGTGTCCAATGGCGACGATCCTATCGGATAATGCCTGCTTATAATTTTATGTCCCCTGTTAGAAAGTTGTACAAAATACGTTGATTTATGAAAATATTAAATTATATTATAATTGCATTTTATAACAGACGTATATAAAACAGTTTGGAGTTGAATTAAATGAATCGAAATGTATAGTCTTCTTATTAATTTGTTTATATGTGCAGTCAACGGAAATATATTAAATATTTTATATAAATATAAGATATTTTTGTATATTTAAGGGGGATTCGAATCTGCAACCTCTGGCGTAACTACTGCACCAATCAGTCCACAACTTTCTATCTAGTAAGCGGATGGCTCGTTAGATCTCCATACAACAGCGTAAATAATGTCAACTTTCACATAACAATAGCGGATTAAAATAATAAAACATTAAAAATAATAAAGTGTCCAACATAAAACTAAAAAGGCAAACATAATCTGTTCCAAGCAATATTTCAGGTGGAGGGTTGGCATCCCTTTTCATAAAAAATGTACACGCAACCGGACATGACGGCACATTCTTTGTGTCGGGTGACTTCGGAAACGCTGCTACCATAAACAACTCCTTGCTGTTTATGTTTTTTTACATTACGGCCACTGGGGCATGCACAGCGGTTTCTGTAGCGACGATAAAAATTAAATTGAATCATTGAATCTTTATTTATTAATTAATAAAATTAATTAATTCCGAATTAAGTACCACTTTAATGTATTTAGTTTATGCGAATTACAGTGAAAATATTTTTGCGGTCCTTATCGTGGTTCATTTATTCATATGGTATTTACGCGGTTATTACGGGTGGACTGACCCACGGTTAAATGGGTTGCTGTAGAGCTTCTGCAACGTCGGGCTAGTTAAATAGTTATTATAAACCGCGACTAAATCTGTAAAAGTAATTTATTTAAATCAAAAATATTGTTGGAAGTGGTCAAAAAAACTACCATTATTAACTACTATTTGATAAGACGTGTGACAAAAAAATATACCCACGAGGCATTAAATAAAATGTTTTTAAACATTGCTTTTTTAAAGTCAAATTATATTCTTGAATATATTTATAGTAATTACTGTATATTATACCAAATATAGAAATGTATATAGTGATTATCTCATATTTCTTGTATTGATCTCAAAAAAATTCCAAGTTCGAAATATAACGACTAACTAATTATGTACTTCGAGTTCTCTTCGTACTACTTAAAATCCACTTTATAAAATAAAATAAAATGTAAATAAAATTTTATAAGCATAAAAAATAATTCGCATTTATACGAACAAAATTTCAATTTAAAATAGGATGTGCAAGGGTTCGCATTATTGCAAAGATGCAGATTCAGCCATTGCGAAGTGAAATTTCGTCGGCAACTGATTTTCATTGAAAGTAAGAACCAGACGCAGTGTAGTGAAAACGTGCGCCTCTGTGATATGCAAAGCTTTTACTGACGTGCATTCCCCCTTTCCCCTTTACAAACTCGAGAGTCTTGAACGGACAGTGCGATACATTATATTGTGCTGCTTTCAAAAGGTTCTTTCACCGAAAGCGTACTCGTAAGTTTGCAAGCGTTGTGATTTCACTATCTACAAAAATGTTGCCTTTAACACTTTACACTATCACTATCTTTAAAAATATTACGTTCTAGTTGGAGGTAGTGCCATGCATAGTGCATGACGCAACATCCTCCTATGCAATGGAATTGGGCCGGCACGACAGGGGAGGTACCTCTCGCTTACATAATATCGCCATAAAGTGACATCTTCAGTGTTGCGTTTCGTGCGGTTTGTGAGTAGTCGGTGATATATTGTTGGGGGTGGGGAAGGGAGGGCAACACATCGGCGTAGTTATTATGAGGATGTTCATGGGCGTCGGCAGTCGTAAAAAGGCTCCAATGGCTCGTTTGTCGCCTATTCTATAGTGAAAAAACCTCCTACTTTTCATTGCATATTTCTAAATGCGTGGTATTTGTAACGAAAAAGAATATTGGGATAAAAGTTCCTTTTTTATTAGTCGCATCTTTCTGAGCAGTACTTCACGAACTCTTATATTATAATATAATGAATGAATACGTCACTTTAACGTAGTGCTACTTAACTTTTTCGAACCTTTGTCGTTTGTGTTTTTGATATAATATTGCCATTTATAAGATAGTAAAACTAAATTTCTGAGAGAATCAATATTTAGATATAAACTTTAATTTCATAAAAAGGTAATTTTATAGCAGAAATCAAAACGATGAAAATCTGATGGTAGGACCGACTGATACGTTTCCGTATTAAGTGCATATATATTGTCCCCCTTAAACCCCCTTACAAATACATCACCAATATAAAGTTATAGTGCCGATGTAACAATTATAAAAATAGTGAATTAAATCTAACATTCAATTTGTATTCCAATTAGAAGACGCAGAAATTTCTAGAGTAGTTGTAATATTTTATCACATTTCCGAGTGTAGATCCTAAGCACACGTAGCGAATGGTGTTTAAGTTTTCCTTTCAGTGATTTTCCTGAAAGGAATGTTGAAAGTGCGAAGTAGTTGCAAATAGTGGTTTGAAATTGGGCTTTAGAAATATTCTATCTATTTAGGGATGCGCAGTGTACAAAATAAATAGAAAGGCAACGACAAATAAAAAATTATTTCTCATAATATAATCCTCCAGCCTAAGTTAATGTAAGAAAACGCAATCTACTACATTAGATTACTTATGTAGTTTATTAATTTATTGAAAAAAGGGGGTAAGCACAACATAGGATATTTTTATTTATCTATCTAGTACCACAAGTCCACACAACGGAAATATACTTAATACCTATTTTAATACATTTAACAAATGTTTAGTAAATTTCTTCATATATATATTATATATATATACACAAAATATAAACACACATCCTCCCAACTAACCCGTTAGTAACACGTCTGTTATCCTTAGTTCCCTTGTTACAATAAACCTGTTACTAAATATTTATTTTATATCGTATTATAACTTCAATGTGAACACAATGTTAAAGAGATTCATAGCCGTTTGTGTATCAAAAGAATTTTTAAAAGTAAATTGTGACGGTTCACAACCTACAGGTAATAGTCAAATCTACAAGGGAGGGAAGAAATAAATTCATGTCCCTCATTACTACCATGTCTTCAGTTAGAAATGTGTCGAAAATGACAATTCTTATGCCGAAATCAATAGAGTCATTTAGGTCACAGAGCATATCAAAGAACCATATATATCATAAATACTGTATTTCTCACTGGCACAGTTTGATTGAAGAAGTATGAAGTTTATTTCGAAAATTACGCACACGAAAATAAAATCCTGTTAGAGGACTTTTGTAAAAAATAAAAATTGATTAGAGTCTATCTTTCACGTTTGTTTTTTACCTGTGAAATCAAAAGAGCTTAAACAGAAAAGTGAGTAGCCATTAAAGAAAGGTACGGTATTTTACAAATTGCACAGAGGACTTTCGACGTAGTCAGCACCAACCGGTCGCCGCTGTGAATAAAATACCCTATTCCCTTTCAAAGACTGAAATAAATTAAGGAGAATTTAAAATGAAGAACCCTCTTGTATAAATACTGAAGATAAAATATCTATATAATTTTAGAAGACTGTATACTTGCAAGATATATTTAATTAAGCTAAATTATATCTCACTATGCAATTCATCGCTTTTATCAACATGTTCCACGGTTTCAAGGTTTACTACCAGTGTGGGGCAAGTGGGTGTGAGTGACAACTAATTAGGTAACACCTAAACCTAAGTATTACCCAAATGCCTTTACATATTAATTAATTTCCTTCGCTTCCACTCATTGACTTACAAAACTACAAGATACACGATTTCATACTAAAGTATCATTCTCAAACGTCGCTGATTGTACATCAACATTTTTTTGCTAAGTTAACCAAAATCAGGTTCTGTCGGAATATGAGTCGTAGTTCGGGTTCCGAGCAAACCGGTCGAATATCGACGCCCTCAAGCGCCTTCGAGCGGTGATGAGTGTGGCGGAACGAAGGTCGCGGAGTTCTTGGTTCAATAGTCTCCTGCACAGCGTGATACGGGAACCGGTCGAGGTCTGTGGAGTAGCAGTGAGTCGGCCTCGGCGTCCCGCAGGGTTCCGTGCTTGGACCGATCCTGTGGGACGTCGGCTACGCCTGGGTCCTGCTAGGCCGTCTCCTCCCCGGGATGGGTGTCATCTGCTACGTGGATAACACCCTCATTTACACCCGGGGACAAGACTATAAGGAGGCGGCACGACTGGCCGAGGTGGGTGTTGACCTCGTGATCAGCCGCATTGGGAGGTTAGGGCTACGGGTCGGACTGGACAAGACCGAAGCCCTTGTCTTCAGCGAGACCGGCCACAAGTCGCTCTGCAGATCGGAGAATAGAGGGTCAGATTAGATATTCGATGTGGGGGCTCCACATCGAATATCTAGCGCTCATCCTTGGTGGAGGGTGGACCTTTGGCTCACACTTCGCTATGATAGGACCGAAGGTCGTGAAGGCCGCGGGAGTAATGGGCAGACTCCTCCCGAACCTCGGAGGAACCAGTGCCGCCTGCTGGCAGCTATACTCCGTGTATGTCGGAGTATGGCGACGTACGGTGCTCCGGTTTGCTCCAGGCGAGAGAGGAGGCTGCCGACGTGGCCTCCCCCCGCTGACTACGACTGGGGGTACAAAGGAGGCGCTATCTGCAGCGCCTTCAGCAGTACCCCTGTGTTCATTGTCGGGCCAGGATGGGAACCCGGTCCACTTCATCAAGACACGGCATCGTGGGGACTATTATAGCGTAGCCGGACAGTCCCCGAGGAGATGAAGGCCAGCCTATCTCTGGAGAGGTCCTGTTACCTGCAGACCCGGGACCCTCCAGTAATATCGGCTAAAGATTCCTGCAGGGGTTTATTTGGTATTGCTACCCAATTGCTGAGTCCAACATAGGTCTGGAGGTCTACCCAGGTATCATGTGTAAAGTGCACTCCCCTTCGTCACCAAAAAAGGAAGGTTTTTTGGATATAAGTGAATAACTGAACAATACTCTTTTGTGATAGCAAATTAATGTGCATGATTTTAAGTTTTTCATCATCATCAGCCCTTATAGGTCTACCGCTGGATATAGGCCTCTCTCAATGAACACCATGACGACCGATTTCCTGCTACTCCCAACCATCTCGGACCGGCAGCTACTACACGGAGATCGTGTTCCCACTTTGTGTACGGTCGACCATCACTTCGTTATCCTGAACGTAGCTTCTAGTCCAGAATCTTACTGGCCCATCTATCATCTGTTCTTCTGAGTGTGTGACCAGCCCGTTTTGTTCATCGCTACTTTAGTGAGCTTATTTTTCGCGTGGTATCGCATGCTTTGTTCTCTGCCTTATGACTTCGTTGTGAATTCTATCAGACAGAAGAAAACTCAACATATCACATTCAATAGCCCGTTGAACTACCACAATTTTGCGGACCAGTCCTAAATTAAGAGACAATTTTTCGGGCCCATAGTTTAGCACGGTGAGAACGCAGTGGCCAACCCAACTAAATCCTTCCATCGGCTTCTTTCTCGAAGTTATGTCTACTTAATTACAATTGTTGCCTGAGACAGACGTATTCGTCTACGCCTTCGAGAATAGTACCATCGACGTTGACCGGCCTATGGAGAACGTGTTCGTTGAACATGACTTTTGTTTTGTCCAAGTTCATCCCAAGGTTAATACGTCGGGACCATTAATTTAGGCTGTGCAACGTTTTCTGTAAGCTCTCCAACGATTCGGCCAACACAACGATATTGCTGGCGAAACGAAGACGTGAGATGTACTCGTCTTTAATATTTATGTCGCATTCTGCCCAGTTTAGAGTCTTAAAATCTTATTAGTGAAAAATTTCTGGGAAATGACATCCACCTGTCGAACTCCTCGGTGCGATAGGATTAGCCTTTTGAACATCCGGAATCAGAGCGGATTTAAAAGCAGCGTCATACAATGCTCTCAGTATTTCAACGTGTCAAGCTACGTATAAAGCTTCCAGAACAGCCAAGGTTTCGACAAATTCAAAAGCTTTTTTACTGTCCACAAAGGCCAGGCACAGCGGCAGTACTCATGTGTCTTTTGTACAACTTGCTTGATAATGCAAATATGATCCATGGAGCTCAATTTTCTGCGAAACCTAGCGTGCTCCGGTGGCTAGAATTCGTCAAGCTTAGTGGTGAGACGATTCGTATGGACCCCTGATAACGACTTGTTAATGTGGCCAAGAAGTGAAATTGGTCTGTAATTTTGAGAAACTGATTTGGCCCCTTCTTAAGAAACAAAACAATGTCACTTTCAAGTAGTGCGATTGAGAGGTACGCCCCGATAAAGGACAAAATTAAAAAAATGTTTAGCTCTCGTAACGCAGGTTCACCTCCTGCACGAAGAATCTTGACTTTAATTCCGTCCTTCTCCGGAGCCTTTTCCCCTTCAATATGCGCAAGAGCCAGACTAATCTCACTCTGGCTCAAGTTTGGCAGATCGCCTAACAAATATCGTGTTAGGTTTGCACGCGGATCGCTGTTTACGATATCAGGTTGAGGAGTGTGGGACGTCTACAACTTGATATAGAAAGATTCGATCTCAGACAAGATCAGAGGCTCAGAAAAAACAGTAATCTCAGAATCAGCTCTAACCTTAGGAAGACGACTTCTTCCTAGCTTCCCCACAAAATCCTTTGGCCCTTCATTCTGCCCAATCGCTTCGGTAACATTGATTCAACAATCGGTTCGTTGCTTGAGCTGCATACACGAACACACACACACACAGACACACACACACACACACACACACACACGCACACACACATACACACACACACACACACACACACTCACACGTCGCACTGAGTAACATAACCTTTACCTCTACAGGCCTAATTCGACTATACTGCAGCATGGCACTACCTCTAACTAAGTTGTGTTTATTATTCATAATAAATTATGATAATTAACTAAACGATGATGATAATAATATAACAAGTACAACATTAACTCCTAAATATCGCTGAAAATCTTAATTAACGGACATAAAATAATCTGGAAAAAGGTCGGTCGGAAAAAGGGTCCCCACAAAAGTATCACAATTCATCAGGTAGTGTGGTTTGGATTTTTTATTTACCGGCCGGACGCGCTGCGGCCTGATAAGAGCACAATAAGTGTTAAAGCCGAAATATATCTCTATAAGTATACTGTCTGACCGCTTTCGCCAATTTTCATCATTACAAGTTTTTTTTATAGTATAGATGTTTGCGAACGGGCACTTCTAGCCTTTTGTCTACCACCCACGCCCATGGACACCCGCAACATAGTTGTCATGTGAATTGGTTGCCCTACTTACCTTCTCCCCTCGAATGTGCCATGTTCATCTTATCAATCACAAACCTCACAAAACTCAACAGCATAGCTATTGTTGTTATTACGTTACAGTCTAATGAACTATAATGGCCATCGAAATAGATTTGTTTATGATCGAACTTTTCTATAAAATATGAGCAAAAAAATTGCAATAACTTCCTACACCATCCATTTACTTCTCACTAAATTCATAACGGTTCCAAGACAGTTTAGGGTTTTCCTTAACGCTCTCTGAGATCTTATCCGTGGGTTCATAGTGGATACCTCTGTCTATTCGTAAGTTCAGGAGCGCCTGGATGGGGAAGTCTGTTTTTGTTCTGTAGTACACATACATAATGCAAGTATATTCTGCCTCACCTTAATTATTTCTCAGTCATACAATTACGGTCCAATAAATGCAGCCGCAATAATAATACTTAAATGAAATAATTAGAGGGTACATCGAAAGCTTCGAATACCGTTATACAGTTGTCCAATTATTTTTAAATTTTCGCTTGTTTATTTAACCGCATATCACGTGGAAGTGACTGAACGATTTTTTATACATACTTTGCTAATCTAACGAGAAAATGTCCGGCCAGGCTATAAGAATTCAATGTATAAAATGAGAGGGAGGGGGTAGGTATTATGCACGATTTAGGTAAGTTTAGACCTAAATCGTATGGCGTTACTTAGGAGTGAGGTGTAAACTTTTTGTTAAAAGTTTGAAGACATGTGGTGCGATCATCGAGTACTCCGTTTAACTAACACATGGCGCTAAAATTAATACGTTGTGACATGCATGAGCAAATGTGGTACGATTGTATTTGTACGAAAATACATTTCGTATACTACACTGATTATAACCAAAAAGAATGAAATAAGTGTATACATGTCGCAGTCGGATTATCTCAATCGTCGTATACCGCTAGCCGTAATAAATACGGCCAGCCATATTCAAAAACAGACCCGTTTCGTTTTGTGGCGGGCCAACGATTAGCCGGATTATTATTGCGGGTCGCTCTTAAACTTGGCGGCTAACGTATAGCATCATCTTGATTTTAAGCAGTGATACTTATCGATACAGTTTTCATAACTTAATGAAAATAGGGCTTAAGAAGTAAAGTGCAAATAAAAAATAACCTTTTGAAAATGGCTAGCCGTAATCTTACATTACATTACGGCGATTGTACAATACCACTACGACATACAC
This sequence comes from Eumaeus atala, assembly GCA_017140195.1. NCBI lineage: Eukaryota > Metazoa > Arthropoda > Insecta > Lepidoptera > Lycaenidae > Eumaeus > Eumaeus atala. Next base: position 66,814 of record JAFELO010000865.1, read on the forward strand.
ATAGTTACATAGTGATAAAATCAACACGCGTTTAATTGCATTACGTCATAAATTTATATTATAATCATTCAACTTATACTAATATGTTATTATATAAATGATAGCCACATTAAAGATAATTTATTTTTTTCTGATGCTTACGGATTATGAAGTGAATTATCAAACATTTTGGGATCCGTCTTGTGCCCTTTACGATACATTCCTGAAAAAAGAAACTTGAAACGCATTAAGGCGACAGTACCGGCACTGATTTCAGTAAATAATATGCGTAGTATACCTGTGTAACAATTCATTATAAAAGAAATACCGAAATACGAAATATTACAACATAAAAAATTATCAATAATATAGGTACTATGTAGCTCTCAATATTACAATGGGAGTCTCAGATTGTTCGTATGTTCCCTTTTTATAGAATAGGGGGCGAAACGAGCAATCGGTACCTTTTCACTACTACAGACGCCCATGAACATCCACATAACAACTATGCCGATGCCTATGCATCGGCATAGTTGTTATGTGGCTATGCATCGGCATAGTAACTATATGCATTGCCTTTACTTCCCTCCCCCCAATGGGCCACCGGCTACTCACAAACCGAATGAAACGCAACACTGAAAATGTCACTTTATGGCGTTACCTCCCCGTTCGTGCCAATTCCGTTGCATATTAGGATGTAGTGTCATGCACTATACATGGCACTACCTCCTCCTATGCAGCATGGCACTACTTCTCTACCTAAAATCTCCTATATATACTTTTTTCTTTTTTCAGTTTAAAGAAAAAACTTAACGAAACTCCGTTCGAATATTCCCACATATAGCCTAAATAAAAAGAGAGAGCCCGTTTCATAATATTTAATAAAAGAACTCGGCTCTTTTGACGCACTTCGTGCCCTTTGACGTGTATTACTGAAGGCAACCCTCCGCATAAAAAACGACACCTGCTTTTTTCTCCTCACGCTGAACACGTGATATGGTGGTCTTGAAGGGGACTGAGGACAAAAAGAAATTTTTTTATTAACAAACAATATCTAATATAAGGTATACACATGATAGTGAGTTTGTTTACATTGCGAGAAAGTTATATCATATGATCAAAAGTTTAAACATTCATTCATCGTAAAATAATTATCAACTATTGCTACATTCCTATTGCTAATGCAACTACGAAATAATCTAAGCTTATAATATACTTATCTTATATCTTTAAGCAATTGTATATATATATATATATATATATATATATATATATATATATATCTGCGTGTACCATGATGCTCAATGAGCACTTCGGACTCTCAAGCCATCACTTCGATCAAGTATCTTGTAAGCGCGTGGTGTCCCCTTCACGTGCCAGTGCGATTTGGCAAGAATTTCACAATGGAATTTTAATGTTTCATAATCTAAATCATTATAGAATTTCAGTTTCATCATGTTATCCATTTAAATAAATAAAAAAAAAATTGGCAGACAACAATTATTTGACTTTAGACTCCATGGAAACTTTGCGCGAACATAACAAAAGCGCACTAGTCAATCACTTCAATCGTCCTAGATTTTATCTAGAACGATTGAAACACACAACGTGGCAGTTTCCCAAAAATATTAAAACAAAGACCCCACTTCATCATGTATATGGTGGTAAAATAGAAACAATAAAATACACAAGTTGCATAAATAATGTTTCATTTTGTGCTTTTATTGCAAGTGCAACTATCAGAAAATAAAGAATTACTAGCTGTTACACTTTCACCACGTGGACTACAGATAAAATCACATATAGAATTGATTATTTCTGTACCCTATGTATTATCCTGATGTATAAGCTATATTATTGTAAATTTTTCGTAGCTACTGAAAGTTGGTAATGTGTAACAGTGTGTGTCACATTGATTTACTCAATAAATGCCTTCTATTCTATTCTGACACTTTTGTTAATCGTTAGGTGGCTAAAATCTTTATTTATTAAAGCTCCGCTTTCAAATAGTAAAAGCAAAAGAGAGTAAATTTGAAAGTACGAGTAATTATCTGTTAGGGTCAGTTGTTTAAACAAGACCTCGAGTGCCTAAGCTGTAGGCGTGTACACTCCACTATTCAACGATTCCACAATACTTCCAATAAATACTCATTACGTGACGCTATGAATTTATGGACTCTTAGTGATCTCTCAATAAACCGCTGACTGGGAGAAATTTGTGTCAATTCTTTCTATGATATTTAAAGGCCTTTAATGTTAAATCATGGAAAAGCCTATAAGTCTGGGAGTGTAAAGACGAACGTTTATTAATTATTTTATTTCAAGAGGCTTTGTTCTACGATAGTGCTTCTGCGTGTTATTTTTTGGGTCAACGAGCAATCTGAGCCCTGCAACGACTACCGACGCCCATAGACATCCGCATAATGAATTGTCATGCAGATGTTGTGTCCTTCTTTTCGCCTCCACATCAATGGGCCGCAAGTTACTCACAAACCGCACGAAACGTGACAGCGTACTTGTCACTTTAAGCTGACGTCATGTGAGTGAGAGGTACTTCCCCGGTCGTGCTTGCTCAATTCGGCTGTAATGCAGCATGACACTACTTCTTATTGCAGGCATGTGCATGCAGTGGTGCATTTAGTTATATACTGCGTATTATTCAATTTTAATTAAATCAACCTAAATTTGAATCTACCAGCACACATTAAGAAAATCAGTTCTACTCAAAGATACCGTTAATTCTTATATTAATTAACTTCCTAGGTGTACAGGTGACGATGTGAATCATATACTTTTCGAATCGGTTAAATAATAGGCAAAGTGCTACTTAACAAGTTTCAATAGTCAACACACATACCACTTTATCAAATAATAATAAATTATTGAAAGCACTAAAGGTATCAATATCAACACAATATAGCAACAAATTAAAAACTTCACCCTTTATTTTTCACATTAACATAACATGTGCTGGTGTACGGCAGTTGGTGACCTACAAACGCATTTAGTTAATGAATGGGGCTCGCCGTAATGTGTGATCACACGAGAAAATGGAAACCGTAAAAGCCTATCCTACAAAAAACATGTAAAGTGTTGCCCATACACTATGTCGTAATCCTTTGATTCTGGCCCCGACCATCTTGGACATTACAAGAGCCATAAGAAAAGTCATAAACGTTGTATCATTTTATCACCTTATGTTCATGTGACGAAGTTGAAACGACCAAGTAACGAATTTTGGCTACGATACAGAGTTTTAGAAATTAGGACTTTTGTATGTTACACGCTATTTTAATTGTCTGAATTTATCCATTCAAATGTATGTTACGTTCCTTCGGATTTAAGATAATTGTAAGTTACGATGATAATAATTCCAATATAATGCATATAGATATATGCTCGCAATAAAAACTACAATCTATCCAAATGCTTCCCTCCTTTCTTATTCCCTCACTAAAGCCCATCGAAAACTCACAGAAAATAAAAGGTTCAACATAGACACGATTAGTAGAAAATTTTCCGCATTCCTTTTGTAATGGCACGTCTATTACAAAAGGAATGCGGAAAATTTATAATCGGATGAACTGCGTCATGCTCATGTGTTACTAAAGTATTTATACATGGGATTTAACGTAGGTTATTCACAATGACTACTTCCAAGTCAATGCTTCTTTTTTGAAAACATAAAATAACCCGCGGTTTATAATTTTAAACGTTTATTGGAATTGTTAGTCTCCTGGCGGCCATTGCGATGCATTCAAACCATTGACACGCCTGTAGCCAGCGTGGCCAACAGTCCTTTGAATTTATAATATACCTTCACAAAAGGCCGCGTGTAAAACTGAAAATTTATTTAACAATAGGCCTAACTAGCTATTCTTGTCGTTTATGGATTAATGTTATGGTAATGTAATAATTCAAATTTCGATCTATACCATTCGAATTCTAAATTTTACCTGAATTGAACTACATTGGCTTCATACACTTTTTGAATTGTCTAATATCAATTTCCCACTAGTCTAAATACAAATCTATATTAATTTTATAAAACTAAAGTGTTTGTTTGTATGAACGTGCTGATCTTAGGAAATACTGGTCCAATTTGAAATATTGATCCAATGCTATGTAGCCCATTTGAGACATAGGATTGATGGACTATACATCGTTACGCTACAACTAAAAGCATCTGAGGTTCACTCTTGCGGTTGAGGTACAATTTTTTTCAATAATTTAAAATAAAATTATTTCCACTTCTAGGTTCAGCTGAATTGCTATGAAAAATAATATCTTCCGCCATAGTACCTCGCACAGATATCTGCTATGAAAAGATGGAATACCACCATACTCTACCCATATAGGTACAATAAAAATATGGAAAAACGACCGCTAAATGTATATATATATACTTGGTATTTAAAATAAATTGATATTTTATTATCCGCGGTGCTACAGCCTTGTCTTTTGGAGCCATTACGCTGTATTGACTGGTCGACGGCTACTCAGTCGGTGACAGGGATCTCAACATCCTCTGGCTTTGCGTAGACAGCGACGACCACCCTCACCTCTTTGCGTGCCTATATAGATCCCATGGCCGTAACAACATAGTTGATCTAGGTGTCGAGCACACCAAAATGGCGGCTCAGTCCGTGCTTCATCGAATTCCAACGCAGAGACCATAATTCTTGTTGATTTTAACACCCACCATGCCGATAGGCTCGGTTCACGCTCCACCGATCATGCGGGTAGAACTTTTTGTGGCATCGCTTTGACATACGTTCTGACACAAGTGGTCTCGTCGCCAACGCGAATATTAGTTGTAGAAGACCGTACTTGTTCACTGTTGGACATTCCATTGGACTCTCTCATGTGGACAGCTAGATGGTTGCCGTCGATGCTCCTCTAAGATCGTCGGACCATTGCCTGATACGGAGTGCTATGCCCGTTAGACGCAAATCACGGTTACACATTGGAAGCTGCCGTCGTGTCTGGCACTATAGGTCTGCATATTGGGACAGGACGCGTGTATTTGTTGCATCCTACCCATGGAAGCAAATCTGCTTTTCGCTGGACAATCCTGACGCCAATGCTGACTTCGTTGCTGATGTAGTGCTTCAGGGAATGGGACTTTTATTCCGTTCTCTGCGCTGTGGCACAAGCCTCAGCCTTGGTTTGGTCGGTCTGTATCCCACTCTCTTCTACCTGCATATCAATGACATGCTTGAAACTATGGACATTATTTGTTATGCTGACGATACCACCAGGGACGCTCTATACACTGGCCACGTCAATATTTTGCGGGAAGGAGTCAATTGGCATTGGAACAAACTTACATCTGAAGTCGAGAATTTGTTATCAATAGTCTCGGAATCTGGTCCAATGTAATCAAAGTCTAAATCAGCTTCAATCTAAATAAGCTAGGAGTGCTCCGTAGGGCGAAGCAGTACTTCACATTCGCTCATCGGTTAGAACTTTATAAAGCGCTCTGCACATACTGTTCTCACTTTCATCTTGAGTCGTCGATAGCCAACGTCTTTCCAACCACCTTCGTATGCCTTGGGTAGAGATTGATTTATGCATAATCTAACACAATTATCACGAGGAGTATTTCGAGGAGTTGTTCAGATTAATACCTGGGGTTGAATTTCATTACAGAACTTCGCTTCTAAATTCAAAATTTCATTCTCGATGTTCTGAAGTCCTCTACAATGTGCTTCAAGAACATATTTTCTCACGCACTACCTGTTTATGGAATCAGCTACCTTCTTCGGTATTCCCTGACAAATACGACTTCAAGAAAGGGATCTTCAAGAAAAGGGCATAGCTATCTCTAAATGGCAACGCATCTGTGAGTCCTCTGTTGTTGCGGATGTCTGCAGGCGTTGGTGATCCCTTATTTACAAGTAACCCAAAAACTCGTTTACCTCCTATTTTACATATTTTATTACGAGTTCTTTCACGTATAATAAGCACTTGAACTTTCTATTGCCATTTCAGTCACTCTTTGATAATATTGTGATGACAAAGCAGTGTGCATTGAAGCATTTTAACGGAATGAAACTAGATGATTTACTAAAGGGAGTCACGACAACAGACGCAGATTGTCTAGGATACAAAGGATAGGAAACGTTTGAGAAAAGTACAAAATCTAATTTAGAATTCCAGTAGAAATAACAAAAATTAATTTTAAATTTATTTGAATTTGGAGTTCTAAACCAAACCCTACTTTTTCGCTATAAAGGTCATTACAATAATTTCTTTTCCGTTAATTACAACACTAATTTAAAATGTCATAGGTAATAATAATTTGTGGACAATCCGTGTTAGGCTAGCCCTGTGCTAAGTTTTGCCATGGTAGTGGGGCACAGTAGCCAAGGGTACAACCGGACACCTTGGGAAAATTCTACAGAACCAAAGGGAGCTGCTCCATCTGCACCTGGGGAGTAAAGAGCAGGAGGAAGCACTTATTCGCTTGGCAGGAGTTTGGGAACCTCACCCCATTCCACCAACCTGAAGTCGGTGAAGTTGTCCTGTGGTGTAGTGGGTATTTGGCACCATAATATGCCGTGTGCCACATATATTATCGGATCTCACCCAGAACTGGCAATGACTCGAAAATTTCAGTGCGTATCACTGAGTCATCAAAATAAAATCATGTGCT